>JAGVSQ010000815.1:0-26189 GCA_022683975.1 Rhyacophila evoluta
AACAGTGATCTCACATATGGAAGTTTACCAGTTTTAAATAATTCAGAATTTAAAAAATAAAATGTTTATGACATAAAAATGTTTGGTTGAATTTAATTTTGGGGACGTTAGGGAATTTAGCGAAATTTAACAAAAATTTCGTGATTTCGTTTCTTCAGTTTGCACCAGGTAGGTAGCAAAATTTTTTGAATTATATCTCAAAGTAGCAACCAGACAGCTGAACTGAGCACGGCTTGTCCACAATTTTTATGTTTTAATTCCACTGTTGATCTTGTTGATTGAAACATTCCCAACTTAATGTTCATGATGTTTTCAGCTGGCCGTTTATTGAGAAGAAAGCTTCCGATTGGAGGACATTTGCTGACACCACGCCGTCTGTGGCTACAATCAGTAGCGACTAGACAATGTGATGTTGTCATTACTTTTCCTAAAGGTAATTAATATTAATTCTCTCCTTACTATACCAAATGTCACAAGTGTCCAGTTAAAATTTTATGTTTTAAATTTAAATAATGCAAAATCTACCAAATCATCAATTATTGTAATTGGCTATAAAAATCATTTAATTACCTATTTAAAGCAATATATAAAATAAGTGCAAGAAATGCAAAAATAATGACAGAAAATAAATGAGACATCTCCAGGCAAGTATCATTTACTGACGGATGACTATACTGCCGTGATAAGTAAAAGTGCAATATCTACATAGGGAAATACACGCAAAACATTGTGGTTTCACCTAGTATATATTTACAGGGCAGTATATCTAACCGTTCATAAGCTCCCTGTCTTCCCCTGTAAGATGTCATGATCGACTCTGCCTAATACACATATACTAACGTGATCTAATGCATACACGTGCATGTTGGTCTTATATTTAATATTTATTTCTGTTGATACAGTTTAATGTTTTTATTTTGTAACGGCAATGAAATCATAGGGGGTTTTTATGAAGGATACATAAAGTATGAAGAAGTTAAAATCAGTATATTTTGAGAATTAAAATAAAATATAAGTACTTGTCACTCAATATCCATTACCGGATAAAAGCAGCTTAGAAAAAGTACTCAGTTAATCTGATTGATTCAAAGTTATAATATACCTTTATATTTTAAAAATTATAACTCGGTGAAATATATTTATATTTTACATCTATGGGGCATATAATTCTGAAATTGTACATTTTTTATATCCCCAACTTTGTTTTAGGTGCATCTGATTCCACTCTGCTTTGGCTCTTGAGAAAACTGCGTTCGACCACACCGAGGCTAACTGTCTGCGTGCGTCATCACCCGTCAACGCAATCCACCGCGTTTTACCTCACAGCTAACTTTCAAGTGTAAGTCTGCACACACACAACTCCCTATGGATCATTTCAATACGTCAAATGTCTCAAATAACATGTTTATTTTTTAAATATATTTGCTCGATGCAATGTCTATTGAATCTTCTGCAATGCTTCTGATGATTTCATTTTGGATAGTGTAGTCATATACGTAGCTATTCATTTATATTTTAAAAGCATACGAGTTACTTTGTGGATAAAATATTTAGTTCAAAAATGATAGTAAACTTTGAACCAAAGTAAATATGGAGACATAGTAAATTAAAAGTATTTTAAATGTGTCTTGAAAATATATTGATATTCTGTAAAATGCTTGACATTATCAAAATATGTTCTGCAAATTGTTTTTAGAATTGCTTTCTGAAATTATTGAGAAAACACTTCTTATTTGTTCAAGTAATTTGGAGATAATTGTGAAAATTGTTTGAAATGACCAGATCAAAGACAAAGACGCCACTGCCCGTCAAAGTCACATTACAAAAAATCAAATAATTTTTATACTCGTTTTTCAATTACCTATTCTAAAACATTTCTATGAATATGTATATGAGTTTAGATGAATTGTTATAGATATTATATAAGATGAAACAGGTTTAAGATAAATACAATACAAGTATGTACTCATTTTAATGATTCTGTTATCGAAAATGGTATTTATTTTTGACTCAATTAAATATATCAGCTTAAGTTTTTTTTTATCACGTTTGCTCTGAAAGTGAAACATATAGATCTACACAGTGTTAAGATGTCCGCTTTGAAGGTGGAGTATATGAATTTCCACAATGTGATGACGTGTCTTGACAGACAATTGCTCAAGCTAATGGGCATCTAGTCTTGCATTTTCGGATTTTTAAAAATCTCACAGTAGCGTAGAGGTTGGTGTGCGCACCTCGCAATCTGAGGAATGCGAGTTCGATTCCTACATTTGTTAGATTATTTTTTAAATATAGGTACTCTGACGGTATTTAGAACTTAGCAAATTGGGAACAAATAAATTGAAAATGTAGTTTTTATGATTTTACCGCTTGTAGCTCAATATGAGAATATTAATTGTTATTTAAAATTTTTATAATTTTAGTTTAATGAGAGCTGCAGAAGAAATTCACTTGCCGAAGATATTAAGAGCTGAGTTTGGTGGAGGTTTGAAGGAATTTACTCTTAGAGACTTGCACTGTTTCCACAAGGTAATAATTCAACCACACTTGATCAATTCAAAACACTTTAAAATAAAACATTTCCTGAAATTGATCATAACGTACTAACAAGTATTATAGATGACAAATGTCCTGACAAGATCCATACAGATGCTGAAGTATAACAAAACTTAGTTGGTTTAATTGTAGTTATATGTTTCCATCATATTTTTTATTTATTTGTAATATATTCCAGAGTGACTCACCTGAAGATTTCTTAACTTCTCTGGAGAGACAAGAGTTGGTTTTGCACTTGCTGGAAGCAGTCAGAGCCTCACCAGGTGAACCAGCCCCACCACCGCTTCGTTTGAGACCAGGACAGAGTGTTGGTTGGTAAAATTTTTATTTAACGTCTGTTATCCAAAATGGGCCAAATAAATATAGAAATTCAAATGATTCATAGCAGTAGGCCTTCATTTGATATCCACTCTATAAATCTTGTTTTCAATTTCTTTGCAGTACCTGTTTGTGTAAGTGCCGGATTAATAGAGCGAGTATTTCCACTTCATGAAACTGAAAAACTTCATGAACTTCGAGAGAAGTGGGTTCGCGCAGTATGCTCTCCTCAGCCATTAGGTATCAATCTTTAAGCATATGGATTTAACTAATTTTAAATAATTAAATAATTCTAAAAAATTGCAATTACTGTGTTATAAAGACTTTTAATTTATTATCACCCTACATGGTCAATCAATATCCAAAATTGATATATTTCCTTGTATTGCTCTCCAGATAATTAAGTATAGTTTGTCACCACTCTTTCCCTTTCTCTATTGTTCAGTTATTTTGGTCATGTAATTTCAATAGTTCACTGTTAAAATTTTATGATAAATCCTACTGTATATTCACTGCAAAATGATTAAAACCAAATGATATTGTATTTACAGAGGAGATTCGCACATACTTTGGAGTGAAAGTGGCTATGTATTTTGCCTGGTTGGGACATTACACGTGTGCTTTGACTTTACCTGCCTTCTTAGGGTTCTTCTTCTGGGTGAGTGTGTTTACCACAGTAAAATACAGAATAAGCAAGTTGGGTTTTGTATTTCTTCTACCTGATAGGGTAGTTTAAGAAATTGATGATTTAATTTCATTATAATAATATAGTTTTCATTTGTCGGCAGCACAATTTATCTATGGCAATACTTTCAAGTTGTACAGTTTTTAATTTAAATTTTTGCATATTTATATTCATAATAACTAGATAATGTGGAATATTTACTACAATCTGATTTTTGCTTATTGAAAACTGCTGAGAAAGTGAGATGCGTAATTTTACTGATTATTTAGTTTCGTTAGTCATATTATCTATACGGGTAAGTATACATAGTAACCGTAAAATCTATTAAATTTCGTGTAAAATTGTCGTATATTTGTCAGGAGTTAGGACTTCATGTTTTTTGTTTTTTGTAGATATTCATGAGCAGTGTTCGTGACAGTTGGCGTGATATGGCCTTTGTTCTCTTTTCATTCTTCAATATTCTCTGGGCCTGTATTTATTTGCAGTCATGGAAAAGGTACAATTTATATTTATTGATTGAATGGACATGAAATGCAAAACAATTTAATGGAGTGTGTTTGTTTCCATCGTTTTCATAACAATTTATGTTCATGTAAAACATTATCTTTGAAGATGCTTTATACCCAAGTATCAGGAAATGTCTGCAATAGATATTCTTCGTGTCATTTATTAAAGAGAAACATTGAGCAGGTTGACAGCATATCAATTTGTCTGACATTATTGGTCTAAAAATCAAATATTTCTTCCTTTTAACTATCCAATCTCCTATCAATTCAATCTTCATAGGTCATGCACTCATTGTATAGCTCCATTGAATACACTATAGATCATATTTAATGGTCATCCAGGACTCCAGAATCCAGTTAGTTGGTTTATGTATCTATTTGTTTTTCAGATATTCTAGTGAGTTAGCGTACAGGTGGGGAACACTGGATCAACGGGACGACCTTCTCATAGAACCAAGGCCATTGTACCAGGTATTTTTGGCAATATTGTATTATTTTTGAACTGTAAAATTCCATAGTGTAAATATACAATGAAATTTGTTTTTAGAATATAAATCTTAATATTTTTTTGTTTGTATTGTTTCCAGGGTGAAATCGTGGTTAGCCCTGTGACAGGTAGACCAGAACCCGTGTACCCTGGCTGGAGGCGTCGAATGTGGCGTCATCTTGTCAGTTTTCCCATCATTTGCCTTTGTTTGGTGGGCGTGGCACTCACTTCTTACATCATGTTACTAATACAGGTTAAAAGTTCAGATTTATTTGTCAAGAAAAAAGGAAAAAGTACACAAAAATCTGATTAGTTTCAAGAAAAGGAAAAAAATGTTCAGCATCAGTATTTTTGCCAATGGATAGCTGAATCGTTTCTTTTTTTGATACCTCATTCTGGATAAAGTCAGACTTAAATCATATATTCTTAGTACCTGTTTTTTTAAGCTTGGCATTACATTTTCTGAGAATTTGTTTAGCGACATATAAATGGTAGCTTTAATGCCCTTAGTGAATAGCTTCATTCAAAACAAGGCAGAATTTAGATGAAGAACTCTTATAAAAAAAGTATCAAACGGGTGCAGCTTTTCAATATATCTTGGTTTTGGATTCTAGGACTGGTGGGAGGATTGTGTCAAATCCCGTGCCTTTATTTCGTGGCTATCGTGTGCACCCCGACTTATCCTCGCTGTCATGATTGCTGCTATGGACCATTGCTACTTTCGCATTGCCACATGGCTTAACGACAAAGGTATGCTTCTTATTATAAAACTATTTTACACTAAATGCTCATATTTTTTTTTTTAATAAATATCTATTTTTGAGAAAATACATCAGTGACACTACTAAACAAACAAAAATAAAACCTAGATATTCTTATAAAACCACACCGGACAAATGAGTATCGTAAGCCAATGCGAAATTCAAACATATCTAATATTTTATAATTTTGTGCCCACTTTGTTGAAGTTACAATATATATTTGTGATTATTTTGTCAATAGTTGTTTACGCAAACTGTTAAGTTGATATCATCCATTTAATACATGGTACACCATCCCAATTTTAATGCAGGTCTTAGAGTCACATGTGCAATTCCAAATACAAGAGCCATTAACTTGACTTTGCCAAATAAAATTGTTCTATTTATGCATAAAATAATATTTTTAATCAATATTATTATCTTGTTAATCAGTGTTACGATAGAAGTAATTTGTTAATTCAGTTAACTTGACACCAAACTAGTATCATGACTATAACAGTTAATAAAATTTAGAATCTCTTTGAAATTTGTGAAAGCTTCAAAATTCACCAATCAAAAACTTCAATAATACACCGATAGTGGTGTATTGTTGACAATATTATTTAACTATTATATATAAAAGGTAAAATTCATGAATACATTGGTACACTACGATAGTATTTTTTTTTAAACATAGTACTCATAATTCTCATGAACTTTATTGTGTTTAAGTTTTGTCTTTGATTTAAATAAAAAGTGAATAACATCTGGGACGCATTTAATGTTCGATTTGCTTTGCTATTTGTATATATTTGTTTGTTTTCAATAATCCCATGAGTTCATCAAGTTAAATTTATTTGTGAGCTTTTTTGTATTTGTTTTTTTTTTTTTTACTTACAAACAATATAAATTAAGGAACCATTACAAAAACAAATATTTCAATACATGATTATGCTTTCTAATCAGTGATCATACATTACAAATGTATTTTTTGATGACACATTTCCATAGTAATTTGCTTACCATGTTATAAAATATCTACTTTAATTTTAAACTGGTACTTAGTATCAATTCAATATGTATTACTTAATATTTTGGTTAGCTTTCAAAATTTATAGTAATAGATTTGATGCCACTGTATAAAGCCATCTTTAATGACAGCTTTCATATTGTGTATGGTCTTATCATTTATACTCCTTGTTGATTAGAATGATTATATATGGGCGGATGTACTGTACAAATTAAATTGAAATCACAAATCAACAAGTTAGTTTATATTCCATTATAGTATGTATTACAGTGAAGTTCTTGCAATAAATAACTCGTAGAATCTTTTTGTGAATATCAAGAAAGAGTATAAGTTACAAAACTGTGTGCAATATGAGATGTGTCATCAGATTTGGTTAAACACTATGGTATCATAGATTTTTATAATGCATTATATTTTTATAATAATATATAAATGTTCCATGTTAGGAAAATTTCAAAGAACAGCTGGCGGCAATAATATGTATCAAAGGTTTGAAAATATATCTACACCAGTTTTGTCAAGCAAATATTTTTGGTCAATTCACATACTCCCATTGAGTATACATAAACTTAAAATGAACTATACTGCACTTTTATGAACTGATGTCGTTATATTTTTAAAGCCTTTTCAATGTTTGCATATTATTGTAGGTGACTGTACATAATAATTATTGGTTTGGGAGTTAGATGTATTCTTCTAATATATTATTATATGTTAACTATTTGGCAGTATTTTTGGAAATGGGGATAGATAATATTGATTTCATGTCAATTAGACGCCATAACTATGTTGGCTTTGTACGTGTAATTATTTATATTTCAATGTTTGTTTGGTTGTAGATGTTATATTGATATTTGACATTGCCCACAACGCCTTTTAGATGTGTTTTGTATTTTACATCATTTGTAATTGTTCCAACGTCCAATTTGAGAATGAGAGAAATGCTTTTGCTAATCATTAAGATGACTTCTGATTTTTTACTTTACTGATGAAGTAGTTGTACGTTTAGTGATCAATTATGATCCATAAAACTATAATTTACGAATTGAATTTTAAAACCTTTGCTGTCCTATAAAGTTTTAATGTTTCTTTACCACTCGGCTCAAAAACATATGTAATAGTTTTCAAAATCTGAAAATTATCTTATTTTTGAGAAGAATTGGTTGCTAATTGCTCACCTCTAAATAAATACACATTGAAACATCTTGGTCTTGTTGCAGTTATGTAACTTAAACCACCAACTTCCGTTTTATAAATACGCACACTTATTTGTCGTTTAACAGCAAACGCAAAAGAAAGAAATAATTACATTTCTCTGTAAAATATAAATATTAATTCAAATACTTATCCTATTTTTATGCTTTTAATACAAATTTTTAATTAAATATTTAGATCATCTTGATCGATTAAAATTGCAATTGATAACATGTTTAAAGTATACAACTAACAATCAATTGATGTTAAAAGATTAGATTAGCTTTATGTATCACTGTCAAAACTATATAAAACCTGAGTTGCATTTTTTTCTATTCCGAAGAGTCATCTCAAACGTTAAGTTTGAGATGATGATGTTTGTAATAGTAATCTATCGAAGATAACGATTTACTTACATCTAAAAGGCATTGTTTGACTATGGTTACTGTAACCGATTCTATACATTGATTTTCATTGTGGCAATAGAAGTTAGAGTATATTTTCTCGTTTCATTGCATTCGATTGATGATATGGATTGGCCTTGAAGAAAATTACCGTCTCGACACCAAATATGAGAACCATCTCATTGTGAAAGTCTCATTGGTTTGTATGATACATTTGTAATGCTTGCCTTGTAGCCAAACGGTGTCAAATGTTTCTTATGCACTTCCATTTTCATATAGGCACGGTAAACACTTCATTATGCTGGACGAACACAGATGTCAGTGATATACATATTTTAATAAAATACATGCCCTTAAGTAATTAAATATATATTTAAATGGGGTGGGATGTTTATAGAGGGCCTAAGCCAACGTCTTTGTATATATATAGTCTGTTATTTCTATCAAAAATATATTTAACAATCTACACATGATGGATAAAGAAGCAGGCATGATGTATATTAATAACATAAAAACTAAATTATTAATATTTATACTCTAAAGCACTGGGTATTACAATATTTAATATTTTTACCTGTCGATATCATATCATTGATTTATTTTAGGTTAAGTGACACCCACTATGCACTATAAGCGTATTTGGTATTATAAATTCACATTTCTAGCCGTGGCATAGACAAGACATAAGAAAATGATTTTACATGCTTTCGGTTTACTTTTGCAGCTTGTGCAAATCGGAACTTCAACAGTATCTCGATAAATTGACAAATAGTTTTGTTGGTAATAACTGTTACCCGATCGTCCAATCTCTAATCAGTATAGTTAGAAGACATAGTATCTCTGTCATGTAAACCCAAGAATATTTTTTCTGTTTGAAAAATATATCTCGATCAAAAATAGGGCTTACTTTTACAACGATGAAGTTATCATAGTGCTTAATAATTAAATAAAAAATAGTATTCATGTTCTTAGAAATGATTTGAGTAGTGATATACAGTCAAAGTCATAAATAAGTACCCATAACCTAACCAATAATTCTTTGCATAATAATTTGCGAACATTATCATAATTAATAAATGAATTACTATAATTAATAATTATCAATAAGGTTTTTTTGTGTTGTGATACATTATTATGTCTTTGACTGTACATATAAATACAATAGATCTTTTTTCTAGTAGAGAATAAACATTGGTATTATATTACGCAAATAAATGTACTTTGAAGATAGATGTAAACATAAAAATATAATTTTTTATCAATTATGAACCCCCAGGAACATCCATTAAAAACATTTTAAGTCTGCTGTTTTCGCGCAGATTAAGGTCAACTTCCAAAAGCACTAAGTTATTGGCCTACAATTAGTTCTCTTATTTTATATATTTATCCATTTTGACTTTGAGTAAAGGAGATATTGTATATCCTTGATTAAAAAAGCCATATAATGTCACTTAACATCACCTCATAAAAATTATAAATATGATGTTGGTTTTAAACTGTGTTTAGATGGGTCGTTGATTCTTACTTACGCTTTACTAATATGTGAGTGTCAAGTGATGCTCTATCTACTTGCTTAGTTACTTTTTAATTCATGCAAACAACGCACGTGTCTGGAATTGGCTTTTTGTGCGAATTAATTTGCATAAATATTCATTAAAATTATGGTCTGTCAATCAAGATATATTTTATAATAATAAACAACCATTATTTTTCATGTGGTTTTAAGAATATTAATCACACAGACATTTCATTATGCCACACAATTTTCTCCGCTACCATCGATTGTATGAATAAATGCTGACTATCTTAACAAAAGATGGATCGTTGATTTTTAACAATATTTAGCTTTAACACTCATGCTTAAATACTGAACACAACGCTTCATAATCCATTAAAATTTGCAAATTTATGTCTCATTCGTTGGTGAATAATAAATTTTTGTTTTCTCATTCCAGTTTCAATTTGTGAACTCGTTTCTCAGTTTGTTCTACATCGCATTCTACCTACAGGATCAAGAAAAACTTAAAGAGGTAAGTACATTTTCACCCAAAAGCGATGAGTTCTTATAATATAGAAAACAACCTGAAATATAAAATAAAAATGTGTAACTCTGTCCATTTAGGGAAAAACCTTTTTAGATTACTTTTAGTCCCATCTGTTAAGATGTCAAAGATTCCAAATACGTATCAAAAATTATACACGTAAAACCTTAAAAAATGACACTGTTTATTACAGTCACCTTCCTTTGTGATTAAGCCTTTTCTACTCTTTTGAACTTAAATAAAAAGACATAAATTTGATTCAATTCTGATGACATCCTCTGAATTAGGCTGATATGAAAGAGCATAACATTGTTTTTCAACCAGTAAGCTGAACGCCGTATTTAAATAATTCTCTGATTACTCTATATTCATGTTTTTTTCTCCCATTTAATAGACTATTTATAATATTATATTTCATTCTTTTGAACATAAATTTCATTGCCACTTGCTGCGGCTCCGTCTTTAATAACAATTATAATCTGTGTGTTACATACATAACTTTTTTTTCAATTATTTTAGCAATTAGCCGCACTACTGATAGCACGTCAAGTGTTAGGTAACCTGAGAGAATCTGCCTGGCCTTATTTGTTAGAGCATTTGCGGTTGGCTCGTCTGAGTTTGGCTTTGTGGGGTGCCTTAAGTCCAAATCAAGGTAGGTTTTTAGTTTACTAAAACTGTTATAAAACTATTTATATAAAATTTTTGAATGTTTGTGCTAAATGATGGAGATTGAAATTTCAGTGAACTTTTGCAGCATCCTAAGAATTCCTAGAATCCTAAGCGTTACTTATTGCTTACTTAATCATCAGTTATTCTTATAGATTCTGAAAAATGGCTTCAGTTTTGTGTAACTTATTGAACCCAAAACTTGATCAGTGGTAAAACCAATTAGATATTATTGTACATATCAAGTCACATCACAAAGCTTATTTGATTGTTTCAGAAAAACCACCAAATTCTTTCTCACGCACTAGTAGTAAAGAAGGTACCCCTTCAAAAGGCACACCGACTGCCGTAGATCTGCCCCCTCAAGAGGAATTACTTCTCGGAGGTCAAAAAGATATCGGTGATGGTCACAAAGAGATTCCTGAAGGAAAGCAGAGGAATATCAGCCAGGCTGAGTTAGAGTCTCAACTCTTCAAGGTTAATGTGATTAACATTTTTATATTTTTTCTAAATTAAGTAATTAAGATTTTTTGTATAGTTTTGTATATGCATATAAATACAGTTGATTCCGCTTAATTGAGCCATCTGTTAATGAAGGCAGTCGCTTATTTGGGTCAAATCTTCAACAATTAAATGAACTGCATGAGAATGGGCATTACAGAAAAAACAAACAGTTACTTTTATAGTAAAAGATGATGGGAAATCCAGACATCGAAATGGACTAGATCAATGATTTTCTGTAGTTGACGGACAAGGCGTGTACATCAGTGACCCATTGTTGAAGACGAAGTCAAAGGAGTTAGCTAAAAAACTTATTGTTTAATTTTATGAGAAATTCATTAAATAGTGATAGTCACTTAATAGTGCCGAAATGCTCCATTCCCAATGTGTCCCCATCAGGTGGAATCGACTATATCGTAAGTTTGGAGTTTGACAATTGTGCTATTATTGGTTTTTTTCGCTCAATTTCTGAAGCTTTTTTTCCTGGATGCTGGAACAGTATAAACCTCGCAGAATATTTACCTATTATGCATGTGGATATGTCAGAATGTATATGTATGAAAAGAGATTGGCTGTAAATGGAGAACAATTATATTGTTTATGTGAAGCAATTGCATTTATTTGATATACAATGATATAAATTTTATGTGACAATTATTATGCAATTGGCTGCATGGCTTGGAATACTTCAATTTTATTAGCTTGGCAGTTGGAAGAGGAAGAGAATGCGCCTTCAAGCTTTTTTCAATTTTTCCCAAATATCTTTGAAATAACATAGTGTCTTGGCCTAATTTATTCACGGCAAAGCTACAGTATTCACTGGATAACCAATTGGTGCAATCTTAATTAATCTTGTTTATAAATTTATGACTTCTATTAAATTTATGCAATGATATTGAATAACATTATTTGCTGAGAAGCGTTTATTCAAATATTTTTTTCATCAAACTGTCTTTCCAGTATGAAGGCACCTTTGCTGAACACCTAGAGATGGTGATGCAGTTAGGATACGTGGTTCTGTTCTCATCAGCATTTCCACTGGCTGGCCTGTGCGCCCTAGCTAACAACCTGGTGGAAGTCCGAGGAGATGCCTTCAAACTGTGCTTCATTACTCAGCGGCCTTTTGGAAAACGAGTCAACAGTATTGGGTCATGGCAGGTTAGTTTATTTCATATTTTATTTCGTTACTTTTTAAATCAGAAATTAACTTAAATTGACTTATATATTGCTACTCAAATGGTGCAAATATATTAATTATTTTTATGACTGGTAATTCTATTCATTTAGTGAGTGTTTGACTTGTGTCATCTGTACCTAACTGAATTGCTAGATATTACTTTTATGTATATCTCTTAATATATTGTAAGTTTTGAAGTTAGTCACAGATTTTGCAAATTTTTACTCTTACATTGGCAACAGATAACCACTTTTATTTCCAGTTCTTGTTCAGTCATAGAGTGCACATGAGGTATTATTGACTAAAATTTATCAGACTCCTTACATATGTGTATGTTGATTTTTTTCTAGAACGCTATGGAAGTAATGGTGGGCATAGCCGTGCTGGTGAACTGTGCCCTGATTGGTTTGTCTGGGCAAGTTCACAGAATGTTCCCGGAAGCTACGCCTACCCAGACAATTTTAGTGATTGTTGCCTTGGAGGTATGACGGTTTTATTACATTTAAATTTTTTTTATTTATGACAATATCCACTTGTAATTAATGATCTCGTTGTGTTCAGTTCCTAAAGTATTAAAACCATGTATCTTCATTTGGTCTAAGTACATCAGATGTTTGTATTAGACCCTCTTCTTCACTGGAAATAACTTAGTGGTTAAAAAGCATGCCTTAAAGATTCTGATTATACTTTTCAAGAGTACTTTTTACAACAACTGTCATAAGAAATTGAATTTTTGTCCGTTACTTTAAAAAATATCATTGAATGATGCTGTTGATAGAAAAAATCATTCACCTTTTCCAGCTTGTACAATTATTAGTTTGACAAATTATTTCTGTTTTCTTTCAGCATTTGATGCTAGTGATGGTAGTCATGGTGAAGTTGGCCGTACCTGAGCTTCCAACGTGGTTGGCCGCAGAAATGGCCAAAGTCGAGTTTCAAAGACGTGAAGCTTCTAGAAATACTCATACACCTCTACAGGTGAACAAAAAACTTGCTTTTTAGGTTATTGTTAATGTTACTGCTATTTGTTTGCTGAAAGAGAGATTTAGTTTGAAAATTTCTACAGAAAAATCCCAAGCCGCTCGTTGTAGCCTTGGACAGAATCATTGTTAAGATCAGAACCATATCTGCCTTACCTGCCTACTGCAAGATCTTTCCACAAATGATCTGTGTGACTAAATAGATACCATTATACATATTCTTAAATAATGCAAATAAATTTATGTTCAATGTAGACGGAAAGTGGTGGAAACTCGAGTGGAACTAGCCAAGAAGATCTTCTCTGTGCTGATCAGCAAGCAAACCATGGCCAAGCAGTTGCAGAAGATGTCACCATCACTCCTGAAGAGAGGCTCCTGATTGGTCGGTTCACAGTGAGACCCACCGATACCCCGGTCTCCTCAGACACAAATGACGTCTTTGAACCTCCATCAGTTAATTCCTCACTCGAAGCAGTTTCGTCTAGGTCTGGAAGTAGGAGAGTCTCGGAAAGAGAAAGTGAGTAATTCTGTTTTTTTCTAATTCTTTATAATAGTAAAAATGTATTTTAATGGCTATAGGAAACTATTGGTATGAAAAAATTCTGTTTTAGTCTATTTTAAAAAGGTCTAACGACCATCAATACCTACTGTTAGTGGACCCCATCAACTTTGGTGGTTTGATACACTTTTGCGAATTACTCTGAAGAGTCACAAGTCACCGACTCAAATCCCATAAATGCATTGAAATCTATATGCCTTACTTATCTATGTTTTATGGTGTCATATCAAAACAATGTTTATATATTACATCACAGATAATATTGTAGGTGACGGCCGTTCTCGCCAAGGAAGTGGCTCCACGCCACCTTCCAGCTCTCCTCGTCGCCCACTCATTCCTGAGATCCCACCCTTCCGCCAGAGGAATACTCCATCGCCAACACATCACTTTGCGCAGGTATATTTTCAATATTATTATTGCATTACTTCTCTACTAAGTAATTACAGGGTTGAATATTCCATTTACATATTTTAGTTAGCACCTTATCATATTTTCATATATTTATTGATAATGCGAATGATATTATATTACTCCTGCTATATGCCATATTTCTAAATAAAGATAAGTACAGTCAAACTCCGTTATAATAGAAAAGGGACTGTCTTTTGATTTGCTTAAAACGTCATTTGACATTTTTTATCTGCATTTACAGATAATTATTGTCTAACCTGGCAACCCAAAAATAAATAATGCCAACTGTATGGATACAGAAGATGTAGTTATTATATTTATTGATACAACAGTATTCTCTGATTTATTCATTACATTTGTGGTTCATGGTTTATGATAGTATGTAAATATGTTTAAAAATGTGTAAAAACGCCCCACTAGATGAAATCAGCCATGTGTAAAACTAAATGTGGATTATTATACAACAAATAAAATGGAATACTTTTTGCTTAATATAGCCGTGATCTCGTTATAACTTAGTTTGACTGTATGGCTGAGTTATATTAAACATGTAATTAAATTTTTGATTTATATGTACAAAAATTTCTCTGAAAAATATACATCTTACTATGAATTTTCAAGTCAAAGTATTTAACTTTATACTGTAGGTAGAGATAAATGTTATGAAATTTCTTCATGTGCAAAACTTTCAAACAAAAATAAATACAATGTTACCACTGTGAAGAATTTTCCTGGCACTGTCATATTTACTGTTTTGTCTATAGAATTGGAATTTGTAATTTTCCATCTTTTATCTATGATATTTATGGAATTTATTTTTAATATTCTCTATGGCTTGCTAAAATTATTATCTTTCAAGCTATTTTTAAATTATCTAATAAATTCAGTGCATTGTAAAAAAAATATTTCAAGCTCAGTATATGTTTTATAAGTAATATTTGTGTGGTTGAATATAAGAATGATTTTATCTTCCGTTTCGTATATTTCTATTTCTTCTTGAAAAGATTCAATTTTGGATATCCCCTGATGGGCGTCTTTAATACGGTATGTATAAATGATAGAAAATTTGCGATCTAAATGGTGATTTAACTTCTTCAATTTGAGTGAAATCAGAAATATTAAGAATTAAGAATGTTTTGACGAACAAAAATAATTTAAAAAATAAAAACTATAAAATGCTATTATTTCAATAAAATTACTTTTCACCTGGGATAAAAAGTAAATAAATATAAGTGCACACCATTTTGTTGAAATATATAATGGTCTCTTCCACCATATCCGCTCCCTAAATAGAGCATATGGCTGCCACATGGGGCCTTCAGGAATCTCTGTCACTCACTAGCCATCTTACATCCTTGACAGCTTCCCTTACTTCCGCCGAGTACATCTTGTAGATAATACTCGCCGGTCTTCCAGGATGCTATATGACATAGTTGAAATATATTCTTAGACATCTAAGCAGGAATGGCTTCAGCCCGATAAATTCATGGCACAGTATTCTATATCATATCTTATAAAGCCACATCATTAAATGTATAAAAATACATCATCATCAACAATGATGTAATCCCCGGAATTGTGTCATCGGGTGGTGTATTCTCAACATCCTCATCATGCACCATGTTATAAACAGCTCCATATATTCATTTAAGAATTCTTTTAGGAATATATCCTTCTCTCTAAATCTACCAATACTCGGAGAGTGAGAAGTTTAAATTTGTGCTCATTATATTACATAAGGGTCATTTTCAAACACAATTTATCAATGAAACATATTCATTAACTTCATCGAATGGTTCGCAACATAATCCCGCTTACTGAGTAGCAAATATACCATCTTGTTAATTACATAATAAATTATAGACATTCGACAATGTTGGCAGTGATTTATATTATTTTCTGCCACATATAATTTCTTCGTGTTACTGATATAAATTTGATTGCATAAAAAATGATTTTATGAATAGATTGAATTTTGCCTTATATTTAAATTTTTATATTCTTTTTCCACTGCATTATTTTCAGTTGTCAGGAAAAAAAATTTGCAGTATCCACCATAAGCGTCTCATTTAATATTTCATATTAAGATAAGATACAAACATACATGAAATCACATAGTATTTCGTTATAATTGTGTATTATTTCGTGTTCACTATTTTTTTTTACCGAAGGTTTTTATTCTGTGCAATCTATTTAAGTAAACTCCAAAAAATATGAATCATTGAATTGCAACGAATGTGATTTCACAGTTGGACTATTAAAGTGATGCAGGTTATCCTCATTTCTAATAATATTTGTATATCTTGAATATAATATTGTAGTAGAAAACGCCATTTTGTATTTATAATACCACGCTTTCAAACACGCACACAAACAGCAGTTGGGCAGCTCAAGCCAAGCCAGTGAAGCAACACTGCCGGCACGCAGTCCCATGGTACCGGAGATTCCGGCTTTCAGACCCAAAAAGTCGGCATCACCCGAAAGACACTGGCCACACGTAAGTACATGCCTCGCTTCTCAGCTATTATTTACACTCTTTACGCATGCTTTTAATATCTCATAATATTGTAATAATCGAGTTTTGAATAATTTTTCTCTAAAATGTATTCTTTATTTGGTGGATTCGACATTTATTTGGTGGTGATTCCTTTTATAATATTTTTTATAAACTCTTTATTTCCCAGAGGTATGGTACCATTTGTCAGAGGTTCGGTTCTTGTGTAAGAATCCTTTCAGGTTCAATTCCAAGGTTTGGTTCTGTCAAATTAAAAGTCAGAATTTATACTCGTTTATTATTTACAATTTAAAATATGACTCCATATGATCATGATTTTATTTTAGATGATAATACGCATACATTTAAGATCATTTTGAAGTAATTTTGACTCAAAATAATATCATATACAAAACATAACATTTTGAGATTTTTTTGTTGTAAAATTAACCATTTAAAATCCAGACAAAAAGTTACTCGAATTTGTGTAGAAATTATATATTTCAATCGCGTATGATGTTGACCAAGCAGGAAGCAGAGCATCCAGGGGTTCACCTGACGGTGGGTCCAGGAGGTGCGGAGTGGGCCCCGAGGCCTCTCCGAGCCGCTGTCTTAGCTGCTCGAGAACCTCTTCATCGATCTACACACTGCATTCCACCTGTGTTGCCTACCCTCAAGCTGGAGAGAAAGGTCCTTACCACTTAAACTGGTTCTAGACCCATGTTTTGACTTATACGAATATAGCCACTGTTGTTAACATTACTTACATGTTTTCTAAGAATGCAGAAATGATACTATTGTTATGTTCTTGTGAGATATTCATATAAGTCAATAAATCGTGTAGAGACAGCATTATACATTTATTTTTAGATCAACGATATTTTTTAAAATTTTCATACATCATACTTTAATAACTACATAAAGCGTAAAATATTTTTACCAAGAGCTGAACCATGGAAATTCGATTGATAAAATGTCAGAAATTTAGAACTACATTTCATTGAAAGCAAGAGATTTCCTATCTTTGAAATGTTACGTTTAATTTTTGAGAAAATTACTACTCACTTTTGCTAAAAAGTCTTACCTGAATCTACGTATTAAACTGTTTTTTCCTCAGATTTTTAGCAGTGTCATTCCTACCAGGCAATGTATGAAATATTATTCTTATTATATGCTGCTGAAATCTTGCAAATATCAGTCAATAGATATATATTATGATTGAAGCCATTGCTTTTGCAATTTTTTTCTTGCTGGCTAATAAAATAGAAAGTAATTCAGCGCTGCAGGCTATTTTTTCCAATCATTTCAAGCTGTTTTTATATTCAAATAACATTTACAGGTATCAAATATTATTGTGTGATGTATATTTATTTTAATATACATAAGTATAATATATGTAAGTAAGTATTCATTACCATATTGATTCAAGGACTAGTTTTTTTATTTATTAAGTTCTCTTGAAAATACATGTTCTATTTTTTAATATCCATGGCTTTGAGAACTACGTCATCATATTACTGGCAAAAGACTTTAAAGTGAAAAAGTGGGTTTTGAGATAACCGAGTTTTAATGTTGGAGTCTCTCTGTTAAATACATTTTACGATAATTTCTTAAGGTATAATGTATTATGTATTAGAAAATGTCATTAAACGTATTCAACAGAGAGACTCAAACATTAAAACTTGATTATCTCAAAACCTACTTTTTCACTTTAACGTCTTTTGCCAGTAATACGATGATATAGTGCCTGCCATTTTGTAGTTGGACATTATTAACAATCTACTATCATTATTAAATACAAAATGATTCATATGGTATGACGAGGCGCATATTGGGTATAATGCTAAAAGACTGCAAAAATAAATAAATCAAAAAGTGACAAGATAATAGTAAATGGACTAGCTGCACACAAATTCTGTTATATCGAGCCCTCTTCGGTAGAAAATCATAAGCGACGACTTGATGGGCTGGCAAAAGGTCGCGAGGCATAAATTATGTCTTCGGCTGCTGCATGCCTTACGATCTTTTGCCAGTCCATCAAATTGCCGCATACATTCTTCTGCCAAAAAGAGTTCAATATGTTGGTACTCAAGGGACACTAAATATTTATCAAATCTAAATTTGGTTGTATTTGAAAATACATAGCATTAAAATAATTAAACAAGTAAAGAAAACTGATGAAGTCTTTGTTTAGTAATTGACTGAACCTGTCTGATGATATAAAGTCAATTTTTTGAGAGACACGATAATTGTGTGTGCCTAAGTCGAATTTAAATTTATCAATGAAGAGTTTGTCATTTTGCAGGAGATATCAGCTGCGAACAGTGGTTCAGACCCAGAGCTTTTGGGAGCTCGTAGCGTGACCCCAACTAACATCAACTTGTCGCAGGTGGTGGGCTCTTCTCAACCCACTCTGGCACCTCCTCAGCCATCAGACAGCAATGGAACCGCGGCTGTTACACCAGCAGAAGAGGAAAAACCTAAAAGTGAGTTGTATAAATTAATTTGTCTTTTACATGAATAAAATAATTGATAAATGTTTTATCCACGAAAATAAAAAAATACATTTACATATAATACTTATTTAAGCCGACCGATCGTCGGTGTCCTTGAAAACCGCTAAATACTATCTATCGAATGTATTCGGCATACTTACGGGATGCAGGTATGACCTGGGAAGACGTAAGAGTACTGGCGGGCGACAGGGATTCTTGGAGGCGGCACGTGTTGTTCATATGCTCCACTTAGGGAGCGAACATGGAATAAGAAGACTTATTTAGAATAATTCTTAATTTTAAATATACAATATAATTCAATATGACATTGTTTGTTACCAACAGCAAAAACGCGTAGTCCTGCCACCGCAGCTCTAGTGAAGCGTGCACGATCCGTGGCCATCTTCTCATTGAGACTCCGCAAAGCGAGAGAGGCTGCTGCAGCCAAAGGATCTCAACAGGAAACCAGTCCACCACCCAAGGTAGAGTAGAGATAACCCCTTCACATTCCTCCATTTTTTTACTAATTTCTCTCGAATTCCTTGCATCCAATTAAAAAAAGCAAAAAAATTAAATATACTGAAACTAAAGCCTCTTTATCTGATTACCAACCAGTTACTTCTTTCTAAACTCATAGTTTTCAATTAACTATTAAATGACGCAATACATAAAATGTTGACATGCTTAAAAGTTTTGCCGATAGCTATTTAAGTTTTGACTCCATATCTCAAAATTATAATTATAAAGGCACTTCATTCATTAAGGATAATTACTAAGAGACCTAACACGTGACTAAGGTCATATTATAATCCAATAACAAAAATAGCCATCAACACTTTTTTTAACATAAAGAATTCAGTGTGCTCAGATAACTTTTATATTATTTTATATCCAAATGAGTCCTCAAGTATTACTGTCAAAGTGTACACTATTGTATATTGTATATCCATTTATTACCTTCCTCCAACACTTGAGCACTGATATTAGCACGATTACAAAGGAAACTATAAGGATAATTTCTCTATACAGTGGAAATTGTTTAACATGAAAATATCTTCTTATACCATGTTCGCCCTCAAAGTAAAGCAAATGGATCTACACAATGTGATATATCCACTCCGAAAGTGGCGTATATGGATCTCTACAATGTGAAGACATCTTGACAGATTATTTTTCACGAGACTTGTTTGTCAGACAATTCTCAACCCAAAGGACATCCAGTCCTGCATTTTGGATTAAAAATCCGACAGATGTGGGAATCGAACCCGCTTTCCCTGGGTTGCTAGGCGCGCTCACGAACCTCTATGTTAACATGAAAACACAAACAACAAAAATTGGCCAACATGTACTAATGCAGTCCCAGCAAAAACTATGTATAATAATTTCACACATTATTTTTCTATTACCATGAAAAAAATAGCTGAAATGTGTCTATTGTCGGAAGCCGCATCACCACCCAGATGTTTTTACTCTTTTTCACTAGATCTTGTAGACAATGCCGATTATAGAATGTCTTCGAACTCGGTTACACTTGTGTTGAAAGTATCGAATTTTGTGTTTTTGTAAAAAAAATGTGATTGTGATTTGTTTTGGCAATGTATGCATGTTACTTTTAACATGAAAGAATATTTCGATCCCCTCAGTTTCATCAGGTCGTTAAGAATGAAATATTTTTGAGTGGATCCTGGTGCCATTAATAGCTTCTGAAATCCGCCACCTTCCAGTGTAGCTGTTTTCAATCTGACACGGCCAGGACAAGATTGTTAACAATAACTGTATCAAGCTTACTTCTTCTAATATCCTTGATTGAATTGATTAAAATTAATTTTAAACTCTAAACTATTTGAAATTTGCAAACTTCTATATGGATCAATATTTGTCACCTAGGTTTTGTCTTTTGGCATCTATTTTCAATGAATAACTTACTTTCCCGTATCAAAATAATGATATATTATTCAATCATTTTATGATTTCATTATATTCTAATGGTTAAATTGCCAAATAAGTTTTAATTATAATATGTTATATTGTGTATGTAAGAAAATCATTAATGTTTGAACAGTGATATTAAATTTTTATCTGAAATACCATGTGTAGAATTTTCGAAGGTGTTATTAACGAACCACTTAGGATAATTGTTTTATTTCTGGATTATTTTCAATGATGAATAACTTTATGAAAATATTATATATTAGCATAGGTTCTACATCACTGTGTAAAATTTTTCGTCTACATATAACTTCTAGACAGCGAAAGGTGAATCCCCAATTGTAAGCAAGAATACATATTAGAGCTTACGAATCTTGAATCGTTTTTTGGTTAATATATTAGCTTGATCTTCATTTTATAGGCCCTACCACCACCAATGTTCGGCGGCGAGCTCTCATTGATCCCCATTGAGAAACTAATCCAAGTGGACGATGTCAGGCCTCGTTCCAACTCTTGAATTCAACAGCTGGAAGACAAAATAATATCAATATCCCAACACCATTTAGTGTAATCAACAAAATTTCGCTATTGTTTTACATTGGAGTTATTATTGTTTTTAATTATTATCTAACAGCATTATTGAGTATATTAGAAATGTATCCTTTTGGGTATATCGTTGTGTTATATACTACTTCACTGGTTTGTTTAGTACACTTGTATGTTGTTATAGGAAGTTGGTTTAGGAAAAATAACACTAACGTATGCAACACTGAATATTTTACCTTGTCATTTTTAGATAACGTGTTTTCACTCTATATGTCGTGTTTCCACCTTTTTATATTACGATATACCTATATACAATACATATTATTACATAACGTAGACATCTTATAGTATTATAACCATTTACAATCTATCTTATCTCTTATCGATTTTAATTTTAATACATTGCGAAAATATACACATTTCAATTCAATCAGAACGATTTTATAAATGTTCAATCGATATCAAGTTAAAAGTCCTTAATATTCCTCATCCGAATTTTAATATTAATTGAATAATTACATTAAATTATAACTCTATTGGTTTACTACTTCTGTCAATAGCTATTTCTATTTACGATCAAAATAAAAGATGATCTTAATTAGATGTTTACCTATGTAAAACACTGCAAAGTATTGCAGTCGTGGTAATAATATCATGATAAAAATAACCACCGTAAAAGCTAATTAATCCTTAGAATTATAATTTTGTGTCATTAATCAACTGTTGTAACGTGGAGTTCTACCACATAAATGTTAATTCAATTAGTAATCTGATTTTAAATATTAAAAAATGATCTAATTGAAAATACACCTTAACTAAGTGTGTCTCGAAAAGCAATAATTCATCAGTTTAGTAGTCTGCTCTTCTTCAATCGAATCTACTCCCTTTCCTACTTCGCTTAGCGTGATAATGCCGGATTAATTCCACCAAATACATTCTGCAAATAGTATTTGACAGTCTTTCGGTATGCTGAAATTCATCAGAAGAAAAAGTAGTTGGATTTCAGGCTACCTCATCGTCTCTTCAATATTTGATGCAGCCATTCGTACAACTATCCATTTTCAAAACTTAAAATATTCCTTTACCCTTAAAATGAAGTTAACCGAGTCAAATTAGTTTGCAAGTAAATTATTTTAATACAGTACATCAACTTAAATGTAAAAAATATACTATGCTTTGAATGTTTTATGTTTTCCCTAACTTCTCTCGTCTGGAATCTTTTCTTCCATATTTTTCCCTAAGTGAAGCGTATGTACACCACATACCCATCTTCAAAAATCTCTGAACCTCGTCAGTATTCTTCCACCCTCCCAGGTTATACCTGCACCCCGTAACTCTGCTGAATACATTCTGTAGATAGTATTTAATGACCTTCCAGGCTGCCGAAATCCGATCGGCTTCAATAATAGGCAGATCGGGTTAAGACTCTTGAAACATCCGTAATATTAGTGGCTGCATGGTCTACTCTCTTATCTCCTCATTATGAACAACATGATACTACCGTATCTCTAGAATTCGTCACAGACATCATTTGACAAAACTTAATGAATATAATCAGAGAATATAATTATGTGGCATGCCTATTTTTACATACTTATTATTTATCCAAACTAAACACATCTATTGTAAATCATATAACCTGCTTAGCCATTGTTAAAATGGCAATTCATTTAAGTGACTTAATCCCTAGGTAACCTAAAACCTAATTCTTTTTATCAGTAGTTGTATTAGTAATATCTACAAATCCTAAAATTTAATTCAAAAACCTTACGACAGGTCTAAGCTTCCCTATATCATAACCTGTATACCTACGTATATAAGATTTCTAAATTAAGTTTTGTTTTATTGGCGGCAGCATCGCAAAGTAGTATCATGGCCTACATAAATTTAGTACTCTAGAGATAGTAACATTATTTCTAACCTAACCTAACATTATCTAAACTATTCATATACAATTTGCTCTTCGATAATTGATATTATTTTGTTATATTTTCTATACCTACATTGTTAATTAAGGTTATTTTTAATTATTATTGTTTAGTACTACTTACTAGGGCCTATTTCGTGCTTTTAAAATACTTGATAATTTTTACTGATTTCCAGTTTTGCCTAATTGTTTCTAAATCTTCGAAATCTAAAGACATCGATAAAAATTTTAAAACTCCTTACAAACTAGTGTTTTAGCCGTGCTGCATCATTTTTAACAAACATTTCCGAAATACGTTTTGGATGAATCTCGGAAAAAACACCACATGTCTTGATGCGGACTCAACACTGTTTCTTCTTTAAAATCATGTGTGTACATATTCCATCTAAATAGATTAAAACATATCTACGGCTAGGGTGTATAATCAGGTAAGTCACAAAATTCAATATGTTGTTTTATTGCTGACTCTTTAAGTCAGTGAAATTCTACACACTCGTGTGTGATAATTTAAGTCAAATAATCACATGTTCGGATATGATATTTTTAATATCTGTAAACAATGATTTTTATCATGAACTGCTTTCCGGAAACATGCCTGAGTTTATTGGATGTAGATGAAAAGTTGAAGGAAATAAATAAATTTATATAATATTAACTTTTATCGTATACTTTAAAATAAATGTATTTACAAGAAAAGCTCTACAGAAAAATGTTATTTTTTGACTTATGTGGTTGTTCACCCTCGCCATAAAAATGATTTACCATCTATGAATAGTATTGTTAAAATGTTGATTTGTAAGGAGTTGAATTGTTCACATTTGTCTCTCTTAAACAAAAATTCTGTCAATTTATATCACTACATAAAGTGAGTGTTTGATTTTTTAGTAGTACTCTGTGATCGTTAGTTATTGTCATCTCTGAAAATCTCAACCGAGAAATAATAAATGAAACGAATGAATCGTGAGAAAGCATTTATACATTTATTATAATTACAGGAATTCAAAATTATTGTTTGTGTTAATAGTTAGGAATTAAAATGTAATTGTTTTTGCAAAATAAGAATGTGTTATCTGTAAAACTGAGTTACGCTTTATTAGGTACATAGAAGATTGACATAGATTATAGGTATTAAGGATAAAATAATACTGGATTGATTTTTTAAATCCGTAATGTGTTACCGTAATGATAAAAATATATTTACCCAGTGCAACTTTTTTGCAGCTATTTTAAATAAAAAAATATTGTAAAAGTGTGGTATGAATTTTGTAGCTTATTAAAAAAAAATTATATCCACACATAGTTAACTACAAATTAATCTTCAAAATCTTGACTATATGACGATTAATTGCTAGCCTAAATAATATATCTGATTTAAAACTGTTGTAATTATTTTCAACCATGCAAGTGTCAATTTTACTTATATTTTTACTTTTTCGATACAAATTCTGTAGTATTATAAATTTGTTGGTATTTTTTTCATCAACACGTAGTCAAATAACTCGAATATTATTATCAGAATTAACCAATATATTCTAAATATTGTGTTGATTCAAGTAAATTATATTTACGAATGTCAGTATTGTATCACTTATACTTATATTTTAAACAAGAAGTGTTCTAATGGAAACACAGAATGTTGCAAATCTAATAAAACATCTAATACAGTAAAACCTCGATAATCCAATTTTTCTGATTTTTAATATTACCCGTGTCAGGAGGATAACCTAAGAAAGTTTTTCGGGACGTATTTTATCTAATAAATATGGCATGGGCACCTCAATAATTTTGGAAATGAGAAAAAAAACAAAGTGGAAATGCTATGCAGTTTACCAGTAATTTAATGTCTGAGAATTGCTGTTCAGAGCGTAATGTTATGAAAAAATCCAAGGTTGTATTTAAATATGGTTCATTTAAAAGAGGTCATCTGGACATCAATATCTGGACTGTTATTACAAGAAAAAACTAAATATATCAACACTAGATTGAATGGATATCTGAATTTCAAAGCAAGATTTTTTCACTGTCATGATTATCCAGATTTTCTGCTAACTGGTCAATCTCAATCCCTGTTTAGTCCGGACAATCGAGGTTCTACTGTACATAGTCCTACAGCAAGATTTGTGTCACTGTTGATTTTAGAATGCAATATTTATGACTTTAATATGTTTAGATTTTTTATAACCTACAAAATTTGTATCACGTATAATATAATTAATTATACAGTCATTGATTAGATAGAGCATAGACAAGCAATTGATAAATTAATCATAGACCTGTGTTGGCATATTAACTACATAATAACATAGTTATTTAATTATATGATAATGTAGCTACTATGACAATTCCCGAATAGAGTTTAGTCTGCTAGGATCATACCAGTTAGTGTCAACCTTTAGTCTATAATATCAATCGAGTAAAAGTACTGGGTGTGCTCTAATCATTTTAAGTGCTATTTAGAATGTAGGTGCTAGCTAACTGTAATATTAAAATAATCAGTCTCGCTGTTGTTATATAGAGAGAAAAATGCATTTATATATATTTA
>JAGVSQ010000816.1:0-33018 GCA_022683975.1 Rhyacophila evoluta
TGTAGATCCATATGCTCCACGTTGGGAGCGAACATGGTAAAAAAAAAAAAAAAAAAAATGGACTGAAAGATATTGCAGAAGAAGCTTAATATTGATATCTTTGACAGACCAAAAACAAATGTATTTCAGTTTTAAAATATCTTTCGAATTCTCAAATTTTGTTGTACTATCTATCCCCGTATTTGAGTCGTCGGAAACTATAATATGTTTTCTTTTGGTGTAAGCTGTGAGTTGTATAGTTAAAAATTTCAGTGATCCCGGCTTGAATCCTGATATTCAGTGGCGGCTTTAGCACTCAAGAGGCCCTAGGCGCATTCTGCGGGCCCTATGCCCTAGACGTTATTATTTTTTTTAGATCCCACTTTTTTGAATATTCATACTTATGTCCATTATTTTGTAATTTTTTGTATTATTCATGTCTCGCGCTATCTTAAAAATTCTAATTTTTTACTTTCTGCAAAATCTCATAGTTTCTAGTTTTTTAGGTCTCGCGATATTTTAAAAATGTCTTCTTTACTAAATTTTAGTGAGGCAATCAATCTATAGATAAATCCGCCACGGCTAATATCTAGAGTATATACTTTAAATTATCTAAATATGGTGTTTTCGGTGCATATACTAGATAAATATTCTTTGGTTTTTGGTAGAAATAATTGCTTCATCAAACAAATAAGTGAGTGTGGCGGACGGGAACAACAGAAAAAGATATTAACATGGCGACTTCAGGGTCTTTTAATAGTTTTTCCACTCGTGATAAAAAAAACGTATGCATTTGAAAACAAATAATCGAAATATTAATATTTTACCCATTTTTTCCTTATAATCACGTGACAAGGATAATCATTTTTTCACACAAAACGATTTTTTTGGATATAACTATGTAGCTAGCTGGGCAGAAATTGTAGCTATGCATCTGTGTCAGTAAAAATATTTACATTTCAGCTAATTTAGAATGTATTCACAACACTATTATGCAAATAATTCATATTAACATTTCCACATTTTTTCACATGCCTATTATTTGGCATGTCCTATAAAAACCTGCCAAGACATTTCTTCGCATTGCATATATATATACATATATAATTATTTTTTTGAAGATATTTACACACCATTTTTGGGTGTATTTTTTCTAAAAAATCTGTTTATAAAATATTATTTATATTAAATATTTCTTCGAGAGCCCTTTCCGTCTCCTGGTAATACCGACCATCAAACCTTAGATAGACATTACCTAGTACACTGGGTATTTTATTATTGATGAATAATACAAAATAAACAACATTCTGAATGCATTCATATAAAGCGTATCAGGTTTATTTTCCTTTGTATCAAGTCCGAAATTAACAAGGACCTATCTCATGGTCCACTAAATATTATTTCCATTTATACTCAGTGCACTGAATGTACGCATATAAAAATCAGTATAACAATTACTATTATATTATAACTGAATATGAAAGAAGAATGTAAATTTGACAATGTAGGTATTTTCATAGCGACGGCATATATTTAATTTCCGTTACACAGCCGTATGAGCATAGGACCCCGGCCGTAAAAAACCAGTATAAGGCCGAATCAATAGCAAATCAACTTAAGACTTTAATCCAGTAGTATTAATAGCTAATTTCGATGACATACACAAATACGTTCATCCGTTCAAAGATTAACCAGAATCATATAACGAGCTGTAACTTGTTTTATGAATATGACATTTCCCGATTCAAAATATTGAAGAAAAAAAATATTATGGAAACAGGTATTCTAATCTTTTAATTCTTCCAAAACGGACGAAAATAGTATCTCTATTTGATTTTCTTGGATTCTAACAATATATACATGATACTAAATAAAATGGAGTGTGTCGGAATATTAATTGAAATTAGCTCTTTCTGACATATTCACCATGCTCTTGTTTTCCATGACTGGAAATAAATATTAGATATGGTGTGGATGTCGGTGTTTTAGATTGATAACAAGATGAGACAGAATTTTATGCCGTTGTTATAAATTGTTGATTTTTTCAAAGTCTCTAGATTCTTTCATTCTCCATCACCCATCACCCAGTAATTCCGACGAACATAATCTGTATATAGTATAATATTATGCGGCGCTCCAAAACGTTGGGATCCGATAAGCTTGCAGAAAGGAAGGTTGATTAGAGACTTTCTTGAAGACGAACTGAGTCTAACGTCGCGTTTTTTCTTTTCTTCATGGTATAAATAGACTTATAAATCCGTACCCCCAGTATTAATATATTAATATTTTTAGCTTTTCCTTGAAAACATTTAGATGTTTGTAGACATCCAAAATAAATGAACTTTTTTCCCTTTGTCACAAAAATTCGCGATTTTTACTTAAGATTCGACGTTCTGTCTGGCTCGATGGAATGCTCGATTTCTGTTATAACGCATTATACGGCATATTATATCGACAGTAAAAAGGAAAAAAGACGTTTTTAAAATACCTTTTTTTCTCAAAATCATAATGCATACAACTTAATACACATACTTTCAAAAGGATGTATGCTGTAAATCCCAAATTAATATCTAAATTTAGGTTTAAAGTCTGAATAAAAAAAAAAAAGCTTCAGTCTTCATGCACTTCAAGGCTAGTCTATTTAATAGTTTGAGTTTGTCGTTTCTGCAGTGGTTACATCGTTTTACTTTTCGACAGAATGTATGGTTATTAATGATCTAAGAAAGCAAACTTTTCACATCGTACAAACTCACGAGTCAAACGATCCACGTTATATATCAGCGATTAATCTCAATGACTGAAGTGTTAAACCCTTCGGCTGCTACAATATTTTTGAAAATCTTATAATCCTAGCGAGAAATTGAGCACAAATAACCGTTCGAATAGCTCTGGGCGGTAATTAATTTCACGAGGTGTATAATGCAAATGATATGCTTGGGGGAGCGGTGACAGCAAAATAATCAAAGATGTAGGATTAGGTACCCAATGGGTTAAACAAATTATTGAAAAATAATGTGTTAATCTAAGCTTAAAGATAAAAGATCCGTGAGTAATAACCATTTACATACTCCACTTTCGAAACAGGTATGGCAAAAAATAGGAAAATATTCACCTCTTTATATTTCATTTAATTCCAATGACCAATTATTTTTGCTCATGGTGCACGTTGATAAAGCAAACACTTTCTCCGTCAACGCTAGGACGACTGGAGTCTTATAAAACTGATCCGTCAATAAACACTTTCTAACTGCTATCTCATTCTCTGCAGTCTAAATTATTGAAAGTTTGATTTTGACATTGAGAAATATTTTTGTAATCTACACGATAATCTTGATTTTTTTATTTCTTAACCCATCACCCCATATATTGTGGGTATTCCGAACAAATAATCCCAACCACGTTATTCCAAAGTATAAATTCGCAGCTGCAAATTTTTCTTTCACATGGAGATTCTTCATCTTTAGATTGTGTTATCAAAGAATGTCACCAGATTCACTTTTAATAAAATTGACTAAAATAGAGCACAATGATTTAATTTTTCGAAGTCAATGTTTAACGTTCACTGCATTAGTACAATAAAATAATTCATTAAAAAAAATTAACAATACGAATATTACATCAAAAATGAGAGTTAGCATCATAAAAAACGTATCTCATAAATATTTCTGTCTTTTTTTTGTTCTTCTTTGATTCTTTTATTGGTTTTTAGAATCAAGCCTATAAAAGTTTATATTCTATATATTCTAATTATTATGAGTAATTCTTTCACCCATTTATTTATTACAATTATTTGACGGTGAATAATACCTACGTTTATTTATTATATACGAAAAAACGCCAAGTATTTATGCGATTCCTCACTATCTTATTTAACATTGTTTGCTTCAATAATGACAGTACATTTACATTTCCCCTAGTAACAGGTGAAATATTCTTTTAGTGGCACTAAACATTTTTATCTAATCAAAAAAATATTAAGCATAATTTCCTTAGAGATTGCAGCGTTTCGTAAACACAATTTGAGCTAAAAAACGTTATTTTGATTGTTTATTTATCAAATATTTTATTTATACGTCTGATTCTGTTATTTATAATTATATGATAATCATCCAGGTTACTATCATTCTCATTATTTTTCAATAACAACTTCAAAACATAAAAACTATTATTTTTAAGTATAAACATACCAGATAGTGTAAAAAAATATTATACAACAGCATTTTTTGCAGAATAAATTTCATAAAGAATTCAATCTTGATTATGTCAATCGGAATAATTATAATATAAATATTATATGTTAGGCCTACCATGTCTAGCATTTTCATCATAATATCTAAAAGCAGAAAAACCACTGGTAGTATCTGGAGTTGATGGCTGGATGGAATGGAAAATGGTTTACGAGTTCTCGATGTCAGTAATGGGTGCAGTAGGATACAACATTCAGACTACTTGAGGAATTTACGTAAGAAAGCCAAAACTCTATGCTGAATTGTACAATTATGATAACATTTACCTTTAGTGGATATTTATAGACAAATTCACTGGAAGTTAGCAAATTATAATATATTTTATTTAAAAATTTGAATCTTTGTCATTAAAATAAACAATTATTAAAATAAACAATCAAGTTCTAATAACTAAAAAAGATGGTTATCAAGATTTAAACTTAATAAAATATACACGCAAGAAAATCTTAAAATTTAAGGCGAAAAGGACATCAGCTTTTCGTGAATGATATATAAAATACCCTGTGATATTAGTTTAATTTATAAAAATTGCAAATATAAAAATTGTTTGAATCCTTCATAAAATAACTGCAGTATCGTTTATTACATAAAATTTATGTAGGTGGTCCTGTACTCATATAAGCAAACAGCTGTTCATAGTGGGCCGAAAGCAAACAGGAAAAAATTGACAAATTCGACATTATGGCAATCTTCCGCACTATGAATGTGACGTATTTATTATCGATTTCCTAATTACAGCATGAGATTGATTTACAATTGAGGAAAGTCTTTTTACTTGTAACTTGTATTTAAAAAAAGCATTTTATTTACATGTTGAAGTTTGTTTCCAGAAAAACAAGATTTTATAAACTGGATTTTTAGCATTTTGATATAAGTGAATTAACACGAATATTTAATTATTTCTGAAATTCATATAAATGTACTGCGATAATGTCATATTAGAGTATCCATAACAAAGTCATTGTCAACTTGATGTATTCAAAAAATCTTCTAAGCCGTAAAGAGGATTTCGTAAAATTTTGAGATATTAGGTCTTGACAATGACGGATATTATGATTTTTTTGTTTCATAGTATGTATGTTTTAATTAGTTTCATGATCTCGACATTTAATAAAAATACAAAATAAAATAGTCGACCGGAACATGTTCCATTAGTAGTGTAATTTGTATTACTACACACAAGTCACGTGATATTACAATAGTATTGCATGTGTAAAATGCCCTGATATGTATTCTAGTCTATGCAAGCTGCATCGTCTATGCAAGGTGTTTCGTCATAATATACATTTTCTCATGTTGCATGGTCTAGGATTTTTTTACTTGACCCCCAGTGTTGCATCGTGAATTGCGTTGTAAATAAAAGCATTATCATTATCATAATGAACCACTCTTTCAATCGACGATGATTGCACGTATTTTAGACATAATCTCACTAACCTGTTAAGGTGGGTGGTACACCATAATTGGATGATAGAAAATGCCTTTTGTCAATACGGCGATATCCTAACTTGTACATTTTGTTTATTCATTTACGTAGGCATGTATTTAATTACCTTCTTTTTTATAACATCCGCATTCCAGGCGGAGCAGGATGCAATATATGCACTGGCTTGTTTAGGATGTTAATCATGTAGAAAACTTATCTACCAAAACGATATTAGAAAACTTACTATTTAACTTATATTATTACAACGTTATTCAAAATTATATTTGTCGTCTTAAGTTGTGTCTCGATGATGGTGTCACAGTGGAAGATTGAAAGAGTTTTTTTTTTTATTTTCTCAAAATTTGTAATCGCTGCTTATACGAGATGTTAAAAAATACTTAGTTATTATAAATTAAACGCCCAGTATGTAATAATCAACTTTTACTGTTGAACCCGTACATGTGTTATATTATGTGTACACAAAAAGAAAACACGGTATTCATACATAATAAATAAAATTTTATCAAATATAACAGTTTCTATACCCTTTACCTAACGTACAACTTTCCATATTACACTGCCCATTTTTATAAGCTTTTATTTAGTTCTGCTTTGGCGGTTCCAGAGCTTGCCGGTTGTGTCATCGCTAAATTATGCTATTTGTATGGAACCAATGCCATTTTTTGTAGCTTTAGTAACGCAATTGAAAGTGTATTATTATATTTTGGGAAGTAAGCAAAATTACAAGTACAAGAAGAAGCCGTGGGATGATTTTAAAACTACTAAAATATTACCCAGTGAAAATTTGAGGACCAAGAAAATTGTCAGGAGCTGAGATCTGGCATATATTTATCGTATAAGGAAAAATCGAACTTCTCTGATAAAAATCATATCCATCTTATAAATATAACCTTGTTAACCTCCAACTGAACCGCCGACGTTTTCTCATCATGTAAAACATTTGAAATTATAATTTCATTTATCGTCAATATTTTGTAAACTTTTCAATTCTATAGGCTTCGTATTTAATTCATAGCAAACTTTTACACGAAGAAACGAAGTAAAGTTAAATGTCATTAATGTTTTGTTTTGTTAAATTATCTCATATTCTTCAGTTTTATCGTGAATTCTTTTAATCTAGTTTTTAATTTTCATGAATTTAATTTGGTGCACATCTTATATCAATTTTGAATAAATTCTCTTGTGTGATGTCTAATAATTTTTATCTACGACTAATTTAAAAATTTAAAAAAAAGATATAATTTTAAGTCCCATATTACAGGTTTAAAAAATATAATTTATTTATTGATTGCAAATGAATGTTTATAACTAATTTACAAGTCTTAAAACCTTATTTTTTTAATTCTTTATAAAATTATAAATAATTTAATATTCAGTAATAAAAAGAAATGGCAGCTTAAATGTAATTTACTAAACTGGTTTATATGCGCTATAATTTTGACAGTACATAACTGGTTTGTAACTCATTTTTTTTTGCATAAAGAATTAAAGAAGCATTTAAAATGTTTACTATACTTGTGTTGAGGACATAGTAAGTGTCAATATACGCTTTGATTCGTGTGAACGTTGATGGTTTTTTAAAAGAACACATATCGGTATCTAGCATCGTTTCTAACAGCGTTTGATAGTAAATTTCTGTTCAAACTAATAAGTTAACCTTTAAGCAGTTAATTATAATATAAAATATTATGAATCCTCATAAGAAATGGATATTTTTTCATTGTATCAAAATTGTTGTTAAAATATTGAAAAAGTGTAAAAAAAAGTTCGGATTCGTACAGAATTATAACGATAGAATAACTACGATATATAATTAGATAAAGATATTAATTAAATTGTTTGAATAATATATTCATCTATGATACGTACTATTTTAAATACGATGAATATATGTATATATATATTATATATCGACTCGAAATATTTGACTTTGAAATTTATAGAAATTGATTTGTAATATTTAATATCCATGGTACAATTTCACCTCGCGTCGAACGTTGCAATGAACCGCAAGGTGGTCCAGTGTATTGAATATAATTAATTATATACTTATTTATGCACGTGCTTAATTCCTCTTATTATGAATCAAATCTAGACATAATTTTAAATTATATTAATTAATTATTAATCGCTAATTTGAATTGCTTAGTATATTATTGAAACCGGAAAGAAGATAAAACATGTTGCCATTCTTTGAAATACAAAAAGTTCTAAAATGAATATTTGTATACATATATACTCACTACTTGAGACTATTTTTAAGGTTGTTTACCGATTCGTTTTCGGAAAAGACACTTCCAAAATCTTGGTTTTAATGTACTAGAGAACTAGACAAATAGAGTATACAGTGATCATTTCTCCTTTGCCAAAACTGCCTTTCATACAAGTTTCATAGAAATCGGTATAGTCAATCAGTCCAATACTATATAAGGTTTTTGCGTAACGTCTTCTTTTTAAGTGACATCGACATAAAAACGATGTATGCTTTAATTTTTATTAGTTTTGTTACAATTCAATCTTTCCATTTAAATATATATAACTAAATACTTACTCGAGGGAAGGGAGTTGAAAATAGAATATGTACTTATTATTATATTTATAAAGAAAGGCGGATATGACAATCGGTGAGCCCTTCGTTTTACTTTTTTAAAAATTCGTGACGTTCGATTCAACTGGAACAATATTTATGTCGTCACAAAATTTTGCATAATTTTATCGGTTATTTACAAATTCGGCAATTGTTATACAACATATCTAATCTGTAAATGTTCAAATTATCGAGAATGCTTTCCTTGTTTTATTACTGTGCAGTATTTCCACGGTTTTTTTTTTGTTAACTTTATGTTGTATTTTTATTTGTTGTTGAAAAACGCAACGTTGAAACAATATTGTCGGTTGTTGCAATTGAATTGAATAATAATTTACATTTCATCACACGCAACAAGCCGACCTGGTCATTGGATGCAATTTATTATAATTATTAATTAATAATAAATAGTATAATTTTGTAATCTGATTCGTTATATCGCATTTTATTATGTATAAACGTGTAAACTTTGTCAATTGTTCTTTACAAGCCAGGAGTGTTTAAAGTAACAAGATATTTTTTTTATTTTTAAAATATAATGCATACAATATATTGGATCAAAAGAAATTATATTATACGATTAATTCTATCACAAAAAAATGATTTGGCATCAGTTTTTTTAAAGTTATGTGTGAAATAGAGTGCCAAGAAATTTTTAACATGCATTGAGAATATAATCATATCAGCTGCACATTTCTACCAACATCGCTACTCAGATAAGTGTGCGGTATATGGATATTTGCACTTTAATACTTATCCTTATAGATCTTATCTAATCGAGAATAAGTCATCAGTTAATTCCTCGTGAAGTATCAAATTATATAATAAAAAAAGGACATTTATTCTTAACGTTGCAATATTTTTATTTGGCCTCGAAGATATACCCAATAAATGGAAGATTATTAAATATTTTGTATGAATTCACATCGTTCATCATATTTTATGGTTCTACAAATATTTGAAGCTCGTCATTATGAGATTGGTCTAATGAAATGAATAAAGCTCAGGGCCGTGTTGTGCTATGATACAAAGACGCGGACGTATGAGGCGTCACTGAAAGGGGGTGGCATAAGCAGTCAAATTAAAATACATACTGTACAATTTGCACCATTCAAAAATTCAAAATCTTTGCGCCACACTTTTCTATGTCGATATATTTTATTCCGATATTGATGTATACGGTTAATACTTTAGTTACGAATATTTAAAAAAAAAATCATTTAAAGGGCGGCAAGACTTTCATCATACTGAGAACTCTGACAAAACTGATGTATTTTGGACACCTAATGCGTATTGAAACATACGTACTCTCGTACATAAATCCAATACATCATCACGTAAGGTCATCGTGTAGAGAAAAGAGGACCAAAGATTGAATTAGGATATGCTTTAAAATGGAGCTTGTCATTGTCATTTCGTCGTTTTCCAAACAATGTGATCTACACCATAACTAGAAAGCTGTAAGAGAAGACAAGCAACGGAAAATATGTCGAAAATAAAATAAAATTTTTGAATAATAATGTTACACACCGCTGCTTGACATTGCAACGTTTTTTTTTATGAAAAAATAGATTTAAAAAAGCCAATGAAATATGTCTAAATAAAAACGTAAAAATAACAAAGCTAAGAGTTCCTTATAATCTGGCATTGGAATGCCATTAGACCGATTTATTATTTTATTACATGTTAACAATACGTTAAGCACTATATTGGAATAAAAAATGCAGCATTGGCATTTTGCATTGTTTAGGGAAAAAATCTAAAATATTATTATATAAATAATTGATAATAGGTAACCGCAGATATTTTCAATGGTTAGCCACAAATTCAAAAGAACTTTTTTATTTAACATTGCGCCAGAGACACATTACTACTAATTAAACAGTTTTAATTATTTAAGTCAATGCGGAAGTATATACATGAGAAAAATATTTAAAAAAAATGAAAATCGCTTAATATCGACAATTCAATTGAATTAATTATTATTGAACATGAAAAGTAATTTATGTTTTTTTGCGTTTCAAAATATGTTTTTACACGTGTTTTGACCAAAAATTGGATTCTTCGATTCATTATTAACGATATATTAAGGTAATCTCAAGCAGCTTTATAATATTTATGTGTAGTCCTTTATATGAAATCTCTTCCAACTCAATATTTAGAAAAATTACGATTTACATATTAGCAAGTGGATAATTTTACACTAATACGTGTTTTTGTGTGGTGAATACCACTAACGTCATACTTAAAAGTAGAATCCTTTAAAAACTGGTTATATTACAAAATGAATAAGTTATATATTTGTCCTAGCTTATTAAAGTCATTAATATGTATATATTAATGATATACAGGTAGTTTTTTTTCATTAAAATCATATTTAATTGATAATGTGAATATACTATTTTTGTAAATAATGTAAATGATAAATATAATCATCGAAAATACAATGTTGCCAAATATGATAAAACTTCCGAATTGAGTCACACTTGATAATCTTTTATTATATCCTGATAACATTATCGTCTGATCCACTGTATAAATGTTTTTTATTCTTTACTTTTTTATCAAGTTGCACCATCTAAGACATCCAATGTATTATAAATATCCAATATGTACCTACTATTCAGAGTTTGCATTCCTGTGGGCTATTTAAAATTAAGTTCAATAAGTGATTCATAAAAATTTAACGTAATGTTTTTTTTCTTTCAAATTAAATTAGTTTGCACCAACAAAAAAAATAGCTTTCAAATAAATATACTATAAATATGCCAGCGCGAAAATACAATTTCAGCATTATTCATTCCATCCGAATATTGGAAAAATAGTAGAATCACAAAGAAGTAGAAAAGTCAATAATATAAATAATTCTAAAGATAACACAAAAACGGTTACATTAGCCCTGTTAATAATTCAGTACGAAATGAAAAAAATCGATGACTGTAAATAATCAACATTGGCCATGCGTATTAGAGAATGCCATGCATTTTCATTAATGTATAATACATTAGACAATATATATTTTATTACATTGAGTAGTTATCGTAAATCTCATATCGTTTCTATAATTTTATTTATTATTACGTTACAATATTTGTGGATGAATTGATAGTTAAACATTTGCGAAATCAATACGTTCTTATAAAATTTACGAATGATTTCATTATGCACACTAAAGTTTCCATAATTTGGAAATTAAATAATATGACAGTACAAACAACATTGGCGTTCTTAATATCCCGGAACATTTTTTTCCGATAAACATAATAAAAATACTGCATAATAAAAACGTATTGGTTACTTGGAAAATTTACGATTCACCGGTATTTCAGATAATATTATATTAGACTATTCCTTCATATCGCTCGTTTCATGCACTAGCGTCTTCATTTTGGCTCCGATATAGCTTTTTTAATTATTTATAAGTAATATACACAAACAATTTAATACGCGATCTCACAAAATCCATAAAGTGACTACTCAGTCAGTATATAAAAGTAATTTCTAAAATAAATTTTGTATATTGGTTATATTTATTATGCTAGAGTTGATACTTGAGTGGTTTTTTATATGTTATAGTATTTATCATGTATTATTGTATGACATTAATGAATAACACATACAATATATTATTATATTTTTCTATGCTAATAGTGTCTGGAGTAGGTCTATTTTGAACGGACTGGCTATTTTATTTATACTTGTAAATCAATTTGCTGCTAAAAATTATCTCTAAATATACATAGATGTTTTATGAAATAACGATATCATATTTTTACTTATCCATGACATTCTTAAAATTCTGTGATATGATACGCACTATCTAATGCGCGTACCATGTTCAATTGAAGGGCCATAAAAAGTGCAAAGAGATATACAAAATTGTTATATGTTAATTTCTCTTAGATAAACTGTATTTTTGCAATTATAAAACAATTTAATTATAACGTGAGACTTATGATCGTAAAACTATAGTAGGAAATATTTTAATCGTTAATATAATCGATATATTCTTGAACGCATGTTAATGTGTAACTAAACTGAACTCTAGTTGACATACAAAGTTAACCCCTTAAGCGTAGTCATATATATTTTAATATAATGAAGCATTTTTGAAGAATAAGGTCAAATTACTATTTTGAATTGGTGCCAGATTATGACAAATTTTATATTGACATACTTCCATGAAAAACTAACCACCCACAATGTACGACAACATTTTATACAATACATTTTTATAAATACAGATTTTGTTTACATTTTTTAGCGTTAAATTTTTTTTTTTTTTTGTATCATATTCGCTCCCAACATGGAGTATATGGATCTACACAGTGTGAAGATATCCACTCTGAGAGAAGAGTATATGGATCTCCGCGCTGTGAAGACGTCTTGACAGGTTATTTTTCACGAGAATTGTTTGTTGTCAGACAATTACTCAACCCAATGGACCTAGATTTTCGAATTTTTAAAATCCGACAGATGGGGAATCAAACCCGCACTCTACCAGTTACGCTACTGGAGATACTGCCCTATAATTATGTTCTTTATTAAAAGATGCAGTTTTGTCTGCTTAATCGGTTGATTGATTATTTTGTGGACAACCAATTCTCATGGAAAAAATATCTATATTAGTCTTAATAATGCCTAGATTCATATATTCCATTTGTGAATAGGTCATCTTGACACTGTTGATATCCATATGGCCCACTTTCGGAGCATACGTGCTAAAAAACGTAATCTTTTAAACTTAATATTTATGTTATAAATCCTTGATACTAATAATTTTATTGAAATCAGTAGCCTAGCCATATATTCAGCTCCTTGGAGCAAATAAAACCGCTGCGCCCCCTTTTGTTTCTTATTTTTTTAGCTCTCACGCTATGTAAAAAAAATCTTCTAATTTTGAGCCCCCTACGATTCGTGCGTTTCAGAAGACTGTGATGTCTTTATCAATAGTTGTATGGTTCCCCAACTAAACATGTTGAAATAATTAGATATCCATTGCTTTTTACTTTGCTTACTTTGGAATATTTATTATTTTAATTAAGCTACACAGAATATGAAATAATGCGGTATGGCGGTATCTCATAGAATTTATATCAGATTTTAATAATTATGTTTTTTTTTGTAAAACTATTGTCTTTGTTCTATACATGTATAGCTTTAAATCGAAATCGTTGACAAAGAATGCATGTAGCATTAGAATATAATTATTATATCTAGTAACTGTTTAATATTTTTTTTGAATATGACAAAGAAGTTTGAATTTATATTTTTTTCTCGTGACCGGTTTCAATGACTTTTCTATAATGTATCCGGACACCTGTATAATCTTCACTAATACGTTGAAGATATTCATAAAAAATCCAATATCTAATGTATTCAGTTTTTCTATATTTTTCTGTAATATATAACATAAAATTTTTACCACGATGGTAATTTCAGAAGATTAATTTCATTTTTATATGCATCCTTAAATTTCAATGCAAGACATTTTGGTTTTCCGGATAAAAAAACTCAACATATGGCATAATTACTAATACTAATGCCAGATTATAAACTTCAAATATTAATGGTTAAATTAAACTTATATTAATCGGAAACATTGATCAAATTTTGAATTTGAATTTAAAAATGAAAATCTATATCAAGTGCAAGAGTTTTGGTCAGGTACATTTTAAATATAAATTTTGTTTTTTATTGTATCAACACTGAGCATTTTTACTATTTTAATTATGAATACATATTTTTTAAATGATTACTATGTGATAACTTCTCCAGAGTGAGAAAACAAAAGTAAAAAATAAGAAAAAAGAGAATCGTGTATTTACTGATTTTTATACGTATTACAATTATTCACGTTAAATTACTAACAACAATATTATTTGCCCCGACGATATTGCTGAATGGAATAAAGAATTCACTTTAAAATATATGTAACCTTTGAACTTATTATTGAATTTGTTATCTATTAAAAATGTAATGTGTAATTTAACTTTCACATATATCTGAAAATACAATTTTTATTCTTAATATTGGACTTGATCCAATTTTTTTCTAACCAGGCTTTTTTTTAAATCACATGTTTATACTAAGGATAAATTATTCACACTTAACTGTGTAATTTTTAATAGTGTTCTTCCTCGTCTAAATTTCAGTTCAAATCTTCATTTAGCATATTTAGTATTAGACATACAATGTCCATATTTATCCAAAACTTATTTTTTGGACCGCTTATCCTTATTTACCATAAAACTTAATATAATTTGTCAAATCACCATTAGTAAATACAAACGTTTTTCAAATAGAATATTTATTTAATTTTCTTCCTCGTTGGTCCACAACTAGAATATATAGACAATATTCGGAGGATCCAAAGATTCCTGTCTTAACCAAACTCTGCAGATCATGACAGCACACACAGCACTAGCTAGTATTTTATTGCTTATAAGGGTGCCAAAATCATGTTGCCTTAGATGAAGAAGAGAAATGTTTAGTCTGACTATCATAAAACACGCTAAGCGCATCATTTCCAACATATTTTAGCTTTGCTCATGAGTATAAATATTCTCCATGGCCCGTGATCGTATTCCTTATTGGAACCAAAAATCAATCGAGCTCCAATTATTAATTAGCTTCAAACGTCTTTTTTCAGAGCTATTTTATTGATCTTTATTTAAAATGTCACCATATAAAACAAAATTTAAGTTTTACGTCTTAATCATTTAAATCCAGTATGCTCGTGAATATTGAATCGATTTAGAAGATATTGTAAAGAGTTACGCCAAAAGTCATTCTGTGATTCAAAACATATATATTATTATTATGCTGAGGTAATATACATATTCTATGAGATACTCCTTAGAAATACTACAAGACGCTATTATAGCCTGGTAAGACGGCGGAATATTAAATAGAGCCTCGAGATGGCTTCTTAGACTTACCCATTGATTAAATCTTTTCATATTATAAAGAGTTCACCAATGGTTTAGTATGGCATATTTGTGACATAACCAAGTCTTTAGATGCCTTTGCCTGGTTAAACCAAATTTATACATTAATTTTTTATTTTAATACATATAATATAGATCTTTGTTGGTCTTCAAATTATAATATATGAGAACATGCTCAATATACGGAATTAAATTGCACAATAATGCTTAATCCATCAAGTAAAATCTTTTTTATTTTAGCTAGTGTTGTAGCATAAATATGTAGTCTCTCCTTCGTGCCTAGTCCAATGGAGAGTCCTATTTAATTTTAAGCGTTGGGCTATAATAAAATCCTTTTGGAAATAAATAAGACAGAAGTAAATTAAAAATTAAATACGTGAAAAACGTACTCTTTTCCCATTGATTAATAATTAACCTCAATAGTATTCGATCCTTGACATACGCTGCTATTACTTTCAATATATTCGAGCACAATATAATAGTTATTACGTATATTTCTTATTTAAGCCTAACTGTGTACAATAATTTACTTTGTCCCAAATTTTTTCAATTCCACAATTTGCTATATGTTTTGCATTTCCTGCAATTTAAAAAAGGAGACGTGAACTATCTATTAAATAATTTTAAAAATCCTATATAATTGATCAGTCTCTTTATTTGTTTATAGACTATTTATATAATATTTTTATAAATATTCGGAGAAATGTATTTTTATGAAAATAAAAATATCAATTAGGTAGGGCGTTATCGATAATAAATTAATGTTATTTCAATACAATTACAATATTATGTACAAATTGCAATACAATTAGTATTTGGTAACATGTATTATAATGCAACTCCAGTCGTAAACTATGAAGAATTGGCACCAAAGGTGACATTTTATTTTACACGTCTATTTTTATTTTTAAGGCGTCATAAAATGCGGTTACAATAATCATTCCTTCTAATTATCTCACAGTGTTAGCGAGTATTGACGCCTAAGATCACATATTATATGGATACGGGTAACTATCCTTTGACACGGTGGATAGAGTTTTAAAAAATGCCGTGTTAAGTGAAACCGGGTTGTATGAGACCGAGAGCCAGTACAAAACGGCGAGGTTACGTTCTGAAAACTTATCAAAACAATCTTTTTTGATTCAAGCCAAGCAACTTCAATTTTATTTTAAAAAATCTACATATATGTGTGTCAAAGTATACAAAATATTTTTTTTTTCAATTTATTAACCCTCAACTTAACCACGACTTAATCGTGAACGTTTTTTCAGTAGAATGATATTATTTTTCATCATCTGCGTCTTCTACCCTCTTTAAGAAGTTTGTAATTTTGGCTGGTTTGCTATAAAGCTCGTTGTGGATCTCCTGGTATAGAGACGGGCAATTGTGCAGCTCATTTTTGAATTTTCGACTTCTTTCAGCGGATGTGTTTGCATTCAAGAAAATTTAGAAGAATATCTTTGTACTCAAAATTTATGAGTTGAATGTTTCAAAAGTACTTGAAATGTTGGAAAAGTTCGGAAAAAATATCAATAAATTATCATATGTACATTGTATGTCTTTCAAATGATATTTGAAATTCAATAACTTCAATAAACAACCATAAAAATAAAAATAATAATTCACGCTTATAGAAGTCAAGCCTTACAAAGTATAATATTTACTCATTTCCCTTGAACTGACTTCAATCTTATATTATAAAAAAATAAGAGGTCTCTTAAGTCAACTATTTCAATATAATGACTATTGTCTTCTGACAAATAATGATGCTATAATAGTTCATCTTTTGTCTTTGGCCTTCCAGTACTACGCATCATTAATTAGTCGAGTATTTATTTTGTAAAGAATAATATTTCATAGAAACGTTTTCTAAATAATCTTTAAAATATTGAAGGTTCAGTTTTCAATGATGCACGAAGGTTGTTTGAACAAAAATGATAGTATGATACACAACACTAGCGGTAATGAAACAAATTTTTGAATCTAGGTCTCTTCCGTTGTGGCAGGTCGTTTGTATTTTCCGTGTTTCGTCAAAAAAGGTATTATATATTCTCATTTCCGCTTCAAATAAGAGCATACAAACCTTTTCACTGTGCAAATTATAATAATATTTACCAAGAATTGATTGGTCAAACTATTGAGGCTTCTCTCGAGTCATATACTCAAAATACGTAGTTTGAAATCACACGTACCTACAACAGTCGTTAAAAAGTAACTAAAACCAAATCAAACAAAGAAAACAAATTATTTAAATTATTCCCCAAATAAGATAATAGGCAGCGGGGGGCAATCCGATACTATGAGTCCTTTTGTCCTCAACATATTTTCACTGTAATATGACACAGCATGGAGGTATATAAATAATAGCTAGTTATTGAACGTTTTCGGTTAATTTCATGGTACCAAAGACACGTTGAGAGAAAAACAAGTTTTCAACATTACTCAACCAGCGGGGTTAAAACTTATTACCCATAGATTAAAAGACCATCGCGGCAACTTGGCGTTGATATCATATAAAAGATTTTAAGTCGCGGACTAGGAATCATGTACGCAATTGTGGTTTTCGGAAGTTGACCTCCACAGTATACGCACTATCATAAATATAGATCTGTAAATTCATAAGATGTTATAAATTAAAGCAGTATTTTTTGTCATACTTTATATAAAATGAAACTGCACATTTTTTAAACCGTAAAAAGTATGTTCCAATGAGATAAGAGCTTCTGAGAAAAAATTTAAAATGGTTTGTCTAATCAGAAAAAAAAATTTTGGAATGTCAGATAAACGTTAGCTTAAACAAAATATTTTACGGATAAGTTATAGTGCCAGATTTTAAGTGCACTCCTAGTATGGCGTTTCAAAAAGAAGGTTATAGAATACCCAACAACAATATTGAATACATCTAATGTTCTACTAGATATATGAATTGTATGGTGTCACCCTACTAAGAATAGCTTCAAATCGTTTTTTTTTCAAAAAATATTTTTTTATTTGTCGGTGAGAATATTATTTTTGACCACATAAAAGTCTTCATCCAAAGTCTCCGAAACAGCTTTAAAATGTGTTGTTACAGCTGCATCTGAAATAAAATAATTATTTATAAGTATATTCTAGAATCTAGACATACTTTAAAAGACTTTTCCATATTTATTTTTTGTAAGAATTGCAACCGATAATCTCCTAAAATTGATTTGTTACTAATACAGTAATATTATAGGCGTCACTAGTTATTCGTGCGATTATAATGATTTATCACGGAAATCACTTGTAACACTGATGATTAATATTTATAATCTACTCACACTTTAGATCCCAAAGTAAATGTGAAATAATCGTGTAGTATGATTTTTCTCATTGCAAATACACAATTATAATTATTGTCAATTTGAATAAAAGTATTACAAAATGATCCAATCATTCATTCATAATGAAAAAAAATATCAATCGATTTGTTGATAATACAATTTTATTTCTACCTTCATTCAAGCGGACTGTCAATAACTCAAACACAATTCCGTGGCAAGGACATAAAGAGTTTTACTAAATAAAGACGCATCCATCATGCTGAATACATAATAGCTTCACGATGAAGGACTCGGTCACTTTTGTCAACGTTTTTTCTTCTGTTGCTTACTTTTTAAAGCAATTTCATTCAAATCTATCCAAGCAATTGGTATAATATTCATTTTAATGTGGCATCTGATATTCGATGTTCTCCTCAATGATATTTGACAGTTTCTTATGGTAAAAACAAACGAACGAGACCGGAATTCAATTCGGAAAAACAACGACTGGCTAAACAGATAATTTTCAAATAGTATATATAGTTTACCCATATACTTGCAGTGAGAAATATATAAAATCAGATTGTAGTCATAATTGTCTTGAAACGAGACTAACCTCTTCGCGCTGTGATATAATACAATCCTCGTGTACAAAAGTTAATCATATGGAATAAATATGATATAAAAACACTAATATAGTTGTATTATGAATGAAAGATATTGTTTCAAATGTCTTTTTTATCATCTACTAGCACTTTTAGTTACGTCTTGTTCATGTCAGGTCCTTTGTGTGTAAAGCGTATCGCTCATAACACCACCATTTTATTTGTCCTCTAAATAAGTATATCGGGGATATTAGTAAATATACATTCCACGCGTTTTGCCATATATGCATAATGTACAATCAAAAATTAGTTTTGTCTTTGAAATGTTTTGCTTTTTTTTAATGGTACTACATATTCAGTATTTTCCATGGGTTCCAGGTACAACATGCTGCTTAAGTTGATCTCATTCTTTTTCGAGCTCGAACTTTAAGCTGAATGGTAAAATTGACATTTTAATATTATTCATGTTTCGAACAATCGGATTCATTTGGTCATCAATTTTCGGACGATGGATGCATGTAAATAGTCATGTTGTCATTCACAGAGATGATATTCTACTCTTTATAAAGATACAAAAATGTTGTATTTTTTGTATGTGGCGCGTGCAAATCATAATTAAAATCTTTGTTTTGATTTCAAGCTGAAAACATCTTACGATTTTGTTTTTACTTTAAATCCTTTCACTATGCCACATCGTATGTTTTCTGTTATTTGTATTCGTCGTATATTTATTTTTAATTCATTTGCTATCGTATGACTTCAGCGTCATTTATTTTCGGAATAAACATAAGTGAATAATATTTTTCTACAAAATACTAATCTTATCTAAATCGCTTTTTTAATTCGAACAAAAATTTATACTTAACATACTTGCCAGCTTGGCAATATTCATAATGTAATATTATTTCTTACATAAATTATTTAATACTCATTTATTAATTCTCACCACCGTGCTTTAGTTTCTTACGAGCAAACAATACATGAGATTGATTTTATATAAAAGATGGTAAAGATATATATGTGTCCCCAGTTAGCGTAGTTGGTATCGTGCACGCCTAGCAATCCGGGAAATGCGGGTTCGATTCTCCATCTGGTCGGATTTTAAAAATGCAGGACTGGATGCCTATTAGGTTGAGAAATTGTTTGACAAACGATTCTCGTGAAAAAATAATCTGTCAAGACGTCTTCACATTGTGGAGATCCATATACTCCACTTTCGGAGTGGATTTATTCACACTGTGTGGATCCATATGCTCCACTTTGGGAGCGAACGAAGTATTTAAAAAAAAAAGATATAAATTTCTACCTCTAAAAATGGAGTCCAAATTAAGCTCAATAAATATTGCACGTGTCGACCATCGAAGTATTGCGATTAAGCAGTAGGGAAAAAACTGATATGTGCATAATAAAACAACAGTGATGATATTAGAGCAATTCGCACTTCTCAGTAGGGCTACATACAATTTTACGCGTGTGGTATATTTTTATTTTGAGATAACTATAAATTAAGTACCAGGCATGCAAAACTGGTCAACTTAACTTAATCCCGGTAAACCGGGAGTTGACTTTCCATTAAACACACGTAGCTACGCACATGCACACTTACACACACAAATTTAGTGTGCATATTATATTCTTTGCAATTCGTCCGCTCCTAATTGATAATTTATTAATATTATTGCTATCGCTATGTAACGAAAATGTATTTCTGTGGCTTGTTTCTTTTCGTAGAGACATTGCACTTACCAGTAAAACAATGATACAATGGAATAGATTGAGGGGGGTCAACGTACAATAAATAATACTCAGATTAACAGATATGATAATCCAGATTATTGCGCTTTAATTTATTAAATACACAAACATGTTAACCTAAATATCCAGCTCTACCTAACTATGTCAATACAAACAAAGTTAATATATTATACATATAAGACAGATACTGCGTTACTTTAATTGATTATCTTAGTCCGCGAGGAGGAGCGTCCGTATCAAAGCGACCGTGACAGAGATGCAAAATAGCTATAAATAGGTGAGTGAGCAAGTGAGCAATTTCGGCAATCAGTCACAACAACTCGCTCACTTGCTCACTCTCATATTTATAGCTATTTTGCATCTCTATTTTCGTGGTTTTGTCGCGACATCTATCGTGCTCTCGAGCTTAATCGGAAAAATACAGCATATGTTCAAGGATATTTTTACTACTCAAGGTGCGGCAAGATGTATAGACATGAAGAAGAACAAGAACTTGAGAATGTAGAGAAGTAATTCTGCAGAGCTTGGGAATCCGGTAAGCAAATGCCTTTTAAAAATTATTTATTATTTGTGTACTTTTGATGGAATTTTTTCATGGCACTGTTTTTTTACTATGCTTCTCCGCATTGCCATTTAATGTCATCTTTTAACAAGACTGCTCGTAATGAGGAGCATATAGATCTTACTAATACGAAGACTTATGTTGACGGGCTATTTTTTACGCAGATATCGCTGATGTCATTGGGCAACTACGTCAAGAATTTTATTTTACCGTATTATAGGTAATTTTTCTTTTGTTCACCAGTAATGATTTAATCTAATCATTTTTGAACTTTTCAACGTTATGGCTAATCTTTACTGCGCTAGCAGCCTAGTAGAGTAGATACCATCATCATGTTAATAGTTTTTTTCACAAAAATATCATAAAAATTAACGATACTGCACGCCGCCAGTCTAGACACTTCCGAAAAGGTTCATAAATTAGTTAAGTAACGACTTTGCTTCAACAAAACACGTTTGCTAAATTTTTTAGTAACAGAAAGGTGTCCGGATTAAGTCGAGAGAAGAGGGCGCAGCGTATCTCATTATGTACATATAAATAAGTTAATAGCTTTAATTATTATGGTTATATCAGAAAAATTGGAGAAATAAATTTGACAAGTAAAGAGAGTATGGGTAAGCAAATGGATGAGCAGAAGAGATGCACCGAGAGCTACAAATCTTTTTAAAGATAACGTAGTGACATTGAGGGTTGTCTTTATTTTCTGAACAAAAGAGAAATTACAATTTCAACGTATTCGGACTGCCTGGCTTTTTTGTTTTTATAGAGTGGAGGCTTAACATTCTAAAGACACACATGGCTTAAAAATATATAAAGAAATTATCGTATTATCTTAAACCATTTGACAACAGTACTGTTTTATTATTATTTTACACTCATTTCAGATAAGAAACAAAATATTTATTGTTGATACATGACAATCATCTACATTCACAGGTCAAAAGGTGCGGTGATAAGCGATATCAGTTCTCTTTGCTGGGGAGGCATCAAAGAAAATAACATTATCTAGCTTTGTTTAATTGACAATTGTAGATTGATAGCATAAGATTAATACAAATGAATTGGCCGAGATATAATTCTTTTATTTTCTGTTATTTTAGCAATAAATTAAGATTATTTCTCCATATCAAGAATGTTAAGCAGAGGTTAAATATGATTGTATTATATAGATCTTATACGATCACTGTTGCTAGATAAATTATCTCTTCATATTATTTATTATTATTATTAAAATAACAAATAATATTGTTTTACCGTACGATGATTCAACGTTTAAAATTGGTTAGGTGGTGTTATATTTTGTTTACAGATGATGAACTTTTCGATAATTCAAAATAAATGATGTCATAAATTGTTTTCACATATTTCTCCATTGAATAAAGAAAGTATTTTTTAAGTAAATTTCCTGTGATCGAATACATATATCCTAGAAGACTATTTCATGACAGGTTATAATCAAATTTTAGAGTTATTATGACTGCGCCCTTTGCCATTAAATCTCGCGACAAATAATCTGTCAATTAAGGTTTTCACATCATTAAGATTTACATGCTCAATATTCGGCTGATGCGTGGTTAAAATATAGATGCGAAAGGAGCAATAAAATTATAATTATTGTCTCGACATCTAAAATATAAAAAGATAAAACACAGCACAACTATAATGAAAAACATTCTCTTCCTCATCTCAATTATATATCTCATTAAAGATTCAGCATAATAATCGAAGTTTATTTTTTCCAAATATTTTATTTAATTGATTTAATTAGATTTAATTAACCTTAATCATTAAATTAGTATTATCATATTGAAATAAGATGTTTAATTCACTATGTCGTCATAACGCAAAGATATTTAAGTAAATGTTTGTTGACAAACAAAGCGAACAAGCACCAGGCACAAAAATATTCGTTATAATCAGTATACTATGTTTTTCATAGGTCTGAAAATTATTTCCATTCTACTTTGTCTGATTATTCCCAGAAAACAAAGAACAACTGACGGATAAAGTAAGACAATGTTCATACAAGAAGAGTCATCGAATGCTGTGAAATTTTGATTACTCATGTAAATAATACTGTTTTGGAACATTGCCAGAGTACAAAACGATATTACTTCACAAACGAATAAGTAAATACGAGTGGAGAAAAATGAATTCAAGATTTTTTATTATATATCTCGGTGTGGATCCATGGATACAACAAATGGTAAAAAATGGTGAATATGATACAGATTAAATATTTACAGCCTACTACGACGAGAATAGGTATTTTTTCATATTTATAAGCCGAATATATAAGTACGTATGAGGTACCACACTCGTTTCTGGCCCTAAATTGATATGCAAATGATAGACTCCAATTACCAAAATACTCTTCATACTTACAGTAAGACGAGATGAGGCAATAAGTCGAGAAGATGTTTAAGCCTGTATAGCAATAATAGACAATTCCCAATCACTGAACTATCTGCTGAATACCATAATAGACATTCTTACGTTAATAAATATAGATAAACTCTATTAGTTAGACTGTACCAATAAAAGCTAGGTATAACTAGTATTATATATATGCATAGAGAATATTTGCGTTAAGTCCATACAGAGTAAATATATTCTTAGAGGAAACACTTTTTTCCGTTTTATTAATTCATAAAAAAGGTAAATACCTGACTGTTGGCTCCTGCTAAAAATCGATCTCAAACTCGAAGTCATTTTAAAGTTGCACCCCACGATTTGGATAGTATAAATTGAATCCCTTTGGAAGTGTAAAAATTTCAAATTTTTTAGAGATAAAATTCTCTTTAATAATGACGTTAAAATTCACACAATATAGCTCAGAATTCTGGGCTCTTCGCGACGTTTATCTAACATAATTAAATGCGAATCTAAAGAAAACTAACAACTGTTAATAAAAACAAACATTTAATCTATGTAATTGTATTTTTTAAGAAATATCATTGGAAAAATTGGAAATTGTTTTGTTTTCCATATTTAATTACTAAAAAAAAATCCTAAAAATAATAAATATTAATAACGTTATATATCTTACTGTTTATATGTATGCATGCTTAATTGCAATCAGAATATCTTTCAAAATATACACATATAATAATATAAAGCCGAGCGATGTTCTACTTCTTTACTGTAAGCAAATATTTTTCACTCAATTAATCTGTTTGCCAACGATAGAGCCGTGTGTACAAAATGTTATTTTTTTATTAACATGATACATTTGTGTAACTGCAAGAACTTACGATACAAATAATATTATTACTAACATTCGATTTTATAATTGTTAGTTTCCCACGGAAGTTGGCTACTTACAATGTCGACGATTTTTCAGTATTGTCGTAACAGTTCTTATGGAATACAAAAATAAAAATAAACAGTTATAATTATACTTCATACTATAATATAAGTAGTCTCACTATAGTTATTAAACAACGTCAGCATGTGTGCAAATATTATAAATCAACGGAACAAAGGAGTTTCCTTCTGTTTTATATAAAATATCAGCGTGTTTAAAGGATGCATTAAATTCTTTGTTGAACTTAAACTAAAAATAACCGATAAACTTTTTATAAGACAGGAACCACACACAATTTTAATTAATTAGCAAAAATCAAATAGTAAAAATATACTTATTTCATCGATTTTCATTATATCGCTCCAAAATATAAAGAATTCATAATTAGTTTCCGTATATTATTTCAATTATCGATTCCAAAATATGAAAATGAAACTCGCCACAATATGATCAATAGGGCTGTTACGGCAAAACTATTTAAAGTTGCATATTGTATCTATAAAAAAGTCGTTAGCTTGTGAAGAGTTTTATTTATCTTCAGGCGAATTAGTAGCTTTCTGGTAATCATGCCTATACGGAAGACAATTGTTATTTTTAATGAAACTACTTCGAATATTGCAATTTTCCACTTGAGTGACAGAAAGTTTAGATTGATGCTGTTGTTTTTAGAATATGATCTGTTTTACTCTCTTGGTATGCTCTCTTTCATCCCTTTTTTCAGATTCTGCCTCATTTAATTTACATAATAATTTTACATAATATGTTAAATTTTAAATCGTTCGTTATTCTCATATGTAATATTATAAATGCTTTAAGCCTATAATATTTAACGTTCTCAACATGTTAAGTAATAAAAAATACCAAGTTATTCATAATCTCAAAAATAACAATAACGTAATATGATTACTTTCTGGCTTTTCTCCGACTATGTTAAAACCGTGCGGCGCCTCAAAGAATCCTTATCACTGGTTAATCTCCCCAAATCATATTATAGTATCCGCATACTATACGCCTCTGCTTGTTACTTGTGTATATATTTGACTACAGTTTTTAATTATTACAAAACAATATTCACTGACTATCAATATAAAGTATTTGAAAAGTTACATTTCAGCTTGCAATACGGTAATATCATTGAAACAAAAAGTGTTAGGCACGCTTTACGTGTCAACAATAGGCTACGGCTACTCCATATGTTGAAAAACTTGAGTATCTCAAAATCAGTACGAATTTGTTTCGTAGATATTTCCATGATACAGTCGTTCAATCCAGACCAATTAAACCGTTGAATAGAGAATCGTTCTCACATGCTCAAATATCCAAATAACGCATTTACTACGCCACTCGAGTGTAAATAAATACAAAACAATAAACTGTGGTTACTAGTATGTTACTAGTTTGTATGCGTGGAAAAAGGTATCACAAAATATGTTGCAACAAAATTGTTTTGCAACAAAATTTCTCGATCCAAGCCATCATGATTTATGATTGATAGAGAATCTATGACTATTTGTCACTGTGTTCAATCACTTCTTTCAGCCCTTCAAATATATTTCCTGACAAATCAGCTTTTAATTACTGAGGTTTTCATTATCGTGATGTTTTATCAGACTAAATGGATTACTAAAACGTTGCTTTCTTAACGAATGTACAACACAACGTTTAACAAGCAAACCCTCGTCGGCAGAATTCCTCTCTACACCCGTTTGCTTGTTTCATGCCTTCACCCAATTTTTCCACATTCTTCAGTGAAGCCTCAAACTGACGCTATTACAAAATGTTACCATTGGAAGATGACGTACAAGTCCGCGCTATATAAAGTCAAGGTACATAACCTACATACACGGTGTTTCGGAAATGAAACATACTACATATAAGTAGTTAATTCAATGACGTTATACTAAGAAACACTTGTCTATTTGTTGAAAATCATATACGATAATATTTTAACTTTATTTTATTATTCTGAAATTGCATATTATTTAGATTTATATTTATACAGATATTCTTACATTCTTACTTACATATGGATATATTTAAAAAATAAATGTTTTTATACAAGTTGATTAACTATTTGTGTAAATTATAGATCCCATGCTTGCATAAACATATGGATCATTTTTAGAATTATTCAAAGTATAGCTCAAATAATCGTGATAGATAATAACAACAGAAATAACTATCGACTAATCTAATTAACTCGTATTATTATATTTCAATATATGCAGTAACTCAATTGTTATCAAATATGATGTGGTTTGCAGTAATACATAATACATATATCACAAATGACAAGGGATAATATATAAAGTCAAATATGATTAATTACTTTAAGAGATAATAATTATTATTTATTGGACGTCAATTTATTTCTATAATATAATATTCATCATTGTGTCGAAATGCTTATTTGAGGAAAATTATTCAGATTTTTTGTCCACTTCAGTTGGCAATATAGGTATGTGATAATAATTTAATGCAAAACGATACAGTTTATTATCATTGAGCCTAAATTCGTGGTACAATTAATTATGAACCAATTCATATATTTATTATATTATTTATCTGTCACTATGTCAACTTTATTTAGATTACAATCATATGAATAGGTACTAAGTAACATACTTCCCTTTAACTTCTTGTTACTAAAATTTAAACCAGATGTTTCATTTTTCATCTTTGAGTATTTCGGAATACCATAACTAATAGTATGTACTTATATAAGTGTTAACGATCATCCGAAAATTATAATATAAATTCGAATGGTATGATTACGTTGACAAATAATGTTTTATGTTAGAAGAGGACGAGCAAGTTTTCTTTCTTTTGCTATATAAATGTACATATAACATGATACATATAATACTTATGTTTGCTTATATTAGAAAGTAATACATGCATCTTAGTATTATTGTTCTTAAACGTTGTTTTCATCTGTTTTTTTTTTCATGAGAGGAAATCTGCTTTAAAATAATGTATAGGATAAATTGTAGAATTCGATGTTTAAATACATTTCACAAGATTAGTTCAATTAAGTATCCTGCTCTACGAATTATCGATTTAGCTATTTTTTGAAAAAAGAACATTCTAAAAACCACAAACAAAAAACGCTTGGCACGATCATTTCCGACTGACGCGCTTGACACAAATAAACGCCGACATCAGTTTTCTTTACGTCCAAACACACACAATCGCAATAATAATTCATCGGTCTACTTGGCGAAACGTCTGCACGCGAGAGCACCAACACAAAGACGCGACATCAGCTGATTTCGTAAGCTAATTCCTTCGTACGCTAGGTGCAAGCGTACCGAGGGACGCAGGTTTTGTACCAAACTTGCACTAAGGCGCCAAGAAAATTCCCCCACCGGTAATAACTGCATGGAGTTAGTATACATAACATATTATTTAACGAAAGTGCACCTACCTACTTATTTAATATTGCATTGGATAACCACTTGTATGGTTGTACGACGATGACTGGTTAAGAGCTAAGTTGTCACTTCTTGTATTCTACTTTTAACCGATCTGATATACTGATACAATTTGCAGTGTTGACAGCGAATTATCATAAACATTATATTACGCGTACATTTTATTTTCTTTTGTGCTAAAAATATATATATTTGGTAAAAAATATAATTTGTAGATTTTTTTCTGGTTAGCATACAATATTTTTAGTATTATCGGTAACATAGTTGCATTTATGAAAGAAATTCAGATAGATTATCTTGTGACAGTACCTTTAAAATCCTCGTGCGATAATTAAATAATCTATCTTTCATCATTTGTACCAATCAAGACACTATTTGAAAATGACATTCAATCCATAAAACTGTGGAGAACAATGTCATCTAAGCGACAATTATCCAAATAAATAAAAAAATTTTAATGAATTAACTATAATATATTTCTATACTACAATGTATGTATGTTTTTGCTGTTTTCATATTACGTATTGCTAAACATTATGCGAAGAGAGATATAATGTACAATACTATTTGATTTAATGGTTAGTATTGTGAGTGATACAAAAACATTCGCTCAAACCATTACTAAGGGCTACTATATAAAATATGACCGTGTAATTTATTACAAAGTTACAAAATGCAAATCTCCTAACGACGTAGTAGAAGTGCAACATGTCAACTAGTAATTTAATCATTATGGTTGGCCACCAAATTATTTTACTGCAATATTACAATCGTGTTGGTAGTTTTATGTGTTCCTCGGTTCAGCTTAGTCAATGCCTATAACCCAGATAACAAAGTAAATGACAGTAATATCACACACAAATAATGCAGAAAAAATAATATTCATAAAATTTGCTTCTACATCCATGCCGTCTGATAAAATATCTTTCATTTTGTTATAACGTAAATATAGAAATCTTTAGTCTGAGAAATATTCGCTTTATAAAAATAAACATTTCTGGGAAAACGTTTTCTCAGTTTGCTTTATTTTTTAGATCGTAAATAGTGGTGCGTGTAACATCGTCACGATTAACCATTGCTATGGTAAATACGAGTGGCTTTATATTCACAAATATTTGACCTCTGTTCTACGGTCCATGTTTAATCACGTTCTTCAAAATATGGTTTATTTAGTTTTATTTGCGTTGATGCAAGTTAAATAAAAATATTAAGAATCGTATACGGTGTATTTTAAATGATACTTGCTTAAAATTTTGAAAATGAAACGTGTGGCTTGGTGAGATACTCCGAGATAAAGAAGGGAATGAAGCAGGTCTGTGCTATATCAAAAGTCATACGGTGACGTTGGAACTAGATGAACGTAGGCTACATATGCTTATACGTATCTCCTTCCGATCGGTGGGATTAGGAAATGTTTGAAATAATTATGAACTGTTAAGATCATCTTTTCGAAAGTACTGTGATTAGTATCTTGGAAAAACTACTTGTTGGCTATATACTCTACGGTGGATATAGTAAAAAAAAATTAATGATTTCGTTTGAATGACATTATACAGTATAAGTTTACCATCCTTACTCACTTAGAATGCAACAATAGCTCACGTAAGCAATTCATTTTCACCAACATTATTTTCTCTACAGAAAAAATCTCTTATTTAAATGTGTTCATAGTAATTGTGCCACGGTATAACCGGCATAACATCCGCGAATGCCATCAAAGTGTGCTAGAAGCACTATTGAAGTCATAACATACAAAAATATGATTTATAAAACAATATTTTGTCAAATTCAAATATTGTTGAAACGTTTTCTCACATTAAGAAACTATATTTTTAAGCTATCAAATATACTATTTACGACTGCCAAATATTTTGTCTACATGTTTATATAACGTGTAAGTGAGAAAAAAAACAAAATTATCTGCATCGGCCGGGAATCGAACCCGGGCCGCCCGCGTGGCAGGCGAGCATTCTACCACTGAACCACCGATGCTGGTGAGTCACGTAGAAAAAATAATTAAAATAAATCAACGAAAAGAAATACGCTTGAAGTCGTGTATGCATGCATTAAGATTTGCTTCATATTTCAATATACATGTACCAGCGAGTGTTATGAAAACGTTAAAGTCATTGAACTTTTTGGAGGTGTAATGGAAATGAACTTTTCCAAGGCAGCTTGGAATGCAAAAGAACTTTCAAATATCTCAAAAAAATCATCGTTGAAAAAACTATAATTACGAACCAGATCAAGTAAGTTGTCGTTAGTAATATTAATAGACATTCCAAGGTACAGATATTTTTAATAAAACTGTGATTATTAATATTAAAAATAAAAATATATCTACATTAATGCAGTTTTGACATACAATTACCATAAAGTTTTTCATAATATGTATGCTTTAATACATTGCGTAGAATATTTAGAACATATACATTGTATGCATAGACCTAAGGTATATATATATCATAAGCGATAATATTATTGATTCTAAAATGTTTCATCCCATATTATGTTTATCGCATACTCCATAAGAAGCGAATAATCACTCTAACCACCGCGTCTTCGTAACCTTTTTGGTCATACATCATAGTGTAACGAAAATTTAACCTCATTCATGAAAGAAATACGAATAATATTCCAGGAAAAATTTTCGAATGCCTTAATTGGAAAATGTATATTGAAATATCAATAAATGTTTGGAACCATCGTTTTCTTACAAATATTTTTTAGTTTATATCCGTCAGACTTTGATTTAGATACATTTATTCCATTTTCATACCGTGAAAAATAATAAAGTATAAATATACTGAATCGACAGTTCGTACATAGTGAAATTATAAGCATGCACGTGTTAACATAACGGTGAAGTATATTGACCTCTGATTCGAAAAATATTAATACAATTGAAACTATGCGACCTCTGACATTTATTGATATTGAAAATTCGCATTAAATGCATGCAGTATCGATCATTTTTTAAAAACATAACCTCATTTTATACTTCATTTTTTATAGACATGCATATCTAATTTGTTGTATCTATCAGATATTATTTAAAATGACTACATAAGAAATTTAAAATATCAAAAGGAAAATATAGATGTGCTTAAATTGTTTTAAATATGATATTCACAAATACAACATTGCTAAACGTGATTATTGCACAAATCTGCCATACAATATTCGACACATTTTTAGTATGTTTTTTTTTTTGTAATATTATATATGTAAAGAATGTGGTTCGTCTCTTGAAAAGGCGTTCCATATAAATTTAATTTAAATTATTTTTATAAAACAATTTAATAAATTTGTTTACCTTTGACTTTTTGAAAATTTATCATTATGTACAAAATTTACAGTTATTATGGATGTATAATTTGTGAATTTATTTTATAAAACTATTCAAATTATATTTACTAGGTCAGCAAGAAAATATTTTGATTCAAATGCTGCTTGCGATGAGCGGTGGTAATTTTCTTTATTGACAAATTCATTTAAAATTAAAAACCGATAGTATTGTCATATAAAAAACCAAAATAAATTAGTATGACACGCTTGACAATAACACGCCGGCCATAACTGCTTTGCCAAAAATCCGCTGAGAAAAAATCCCGAAATTTTATCAATTATTTGCGGCGCGCAGACAGAGAAAGGTATGAAGTTCTTCGTTCAGCTGACAGTTCACCGGTACTATCCTATTCCACTCGCTGATTGCCACGGTCTGACTGCCTGTTGTGTGCGTAGTTTTGTTTAAATTTATACACCACAGATAACTTATCTGGAATGGTGAGCGACTGAACGTCCGCAGTCTGGTCGTAGGGTAAACGCCCTATTTGAATCATCTGTAAATCAGCTGATAATAATTACAACAATTAAAGTATTATTTTAATAAATAATATATAATACATTTAGTGCGGGTGTTTAGTTAGGTCTTAGCATTACACTTAAACACAATTTTGATTAACACGAATATATATTTTCCTTTGAAGATTTCTAAACTTAAAGCGATCGATTCCTATGTATATAAGAATAATTAATATTTTTCAATGTTTCTCATATACAAGGTTTAGTACTCTTAATTATTGTTTTTATTTATAGTTATTATCAAAGATTGCATTGTGATTAAATAATGGCGACATACGAGTATACTATACGCGGGCGCAGAAATAGATACCCATGTAAAAGTTCACAGAGAAGCTTTTAATAGATACTCGAACTTAGATTGTGGTTAGCTTTTACTTGAATTCTTAAATTAAAACGGAGAGGCTTAAACGAATATAATTGTACGCCATCTTTAGTTCCATACAGTCAAAGATAATTATAATGTATATTTTGATATCATCAGTGTCGCAATGAACTTTGTTTGGCATTTTAAAAACCCTGATCTCTGATAAAATGGATGCAATGGTTACACATAATTTTAAGCTCTCGTTGCGCTGGTGGTAAATGAGGAATCCATGGGATCCGAACGATCATCAAGGTAATCTAATAATTACGATTGTGGCATGTCTCCACGCTGTACAAATGCACGTGCCACCTCTTCGTTAATATTATAATATATCTATCGAACCTGTTGTAGTCATTGCTACAAAGTAAACTATACATATAATTTACTCAGTTGAGTCTGTAAAAATATTTATGTACATTATATTTATGGAGATTTAAAGTATATATTATTGTGGAAAAACGAAAAAATCCATTATTATAGATGAGTAGATAGTCAAATATTTTATAGGTAAATATTTATTGAATAAAACTGTTGACAAAGTAACTAAATTTAGCACAACGTTTACATCTTTTGTCGAAATAATTGATTGATTCAATTTAAAAAAGAAACAAAAGCATTTCAAGAGTACCTAAC
>JAGVSQ010000817.1:0-11984 GCA_022683975.1 Rhyacophila evoluta
TCCATATACTCCAATTTTGGAGTGGATTTCTTCACACTGTGTGGATCCATATGCTCCACCTTGTGAGCGAACAATCTAAAATAAAAATAATCAAAATTGCTATAGCCCAGCGGTTCGACCGAGTATCGAATCAATGTACATACCAAAAGATGTGGTCGATTAATATTTTGTTATTTTATACCAATAAATCATGAATAAATTTAGTATATTGTTAATAAGTTGTAAAAAATATACAGAAAATATATTTCTTCTAATGATACCTATGTAACAGTAATAAATACATTATATAAATTAAAAACCAACCATTTGTATATATATTGTTAAAATTATTCAAATAGTATCTTGAGAAAGTATTTAATAATAAATGATCAACTCATATTTATGATTGGTTACGAATTTCATAAATTTAATATTACTATTTTTTGGTATTAGTTAGTGGGACACAATTATAAGTTAAAAGAATTGAATAGAATTGTATTAAATAATGAATCAGCATATAATATACTATCAAGTTTCATATAATTATACAAGCTATTGTTGTAACAAAGTAAGAGAAAGCCATTGTCTGTGATAAGATAGTTGATAATGGACCAGAGTAACATCTACCTAGAAATCTATTACAATTCAGGATGATATAACACAGCTCAAATAACGCAAGTAAAATTCCTTATAACTCATTAAAAATAAAATAATAATGAAGTCATATGTAATAATATATACATATCGACTTTAGAAAGGCACAAGGACGTAGCCCCCAGTTATTTGAAAATAGTTTTTTTTTCGATACAATTTAATACACGTTATATCAAAAGGATGAAAGCTGCAAATATCTAACTGGATCGATATTTAGCTTTGAAGCTTAATAAAAGTGTTTTTGAAATTTGCGTCCAGGAAAAATACTTCCACCACATATATTTTATAAGGTTGTCTTTAATGACTTAATCATTAAATAAATAAAACACCATTTTTAGTATTCGAGCATGTAAACGTTGATCTATTTAATATGTTGATTTTGATCCGAAATCATTAAATAAACGTTTTTTGTACCGCGTGTAAAATATTTTCTGCGTGAGTTACGTTCTTTTGAATTTTCACAGTTGATATATATATTTCCTTTGGTTCAAGACCCCTGAAGATTTTAATAAAAAATCGCACTTTCGTCACTGTATTAATCATCATTAGGTGGCGTAAAGTTTTATTTCTGCCTTGTCATGGAATAATTTTCGCATTAATGCCATAATTACGCAGGCATAAGATATGATTCGGTTAATCAAAAACGGGACTTTTAGTGCGTCGTAAAAAAAGAAAAGGTGCTTTTCAAGTAGACAATGTCCGGGCGAACGTGAGAAATCGAAAATCTACCGGATATTGTTTGCGGGATTTAAAAGCACGGCGGTTCTTACACAATTTCGGCGATAAAAATAATAGCCTCTAAGCACAATCAAACAATTTGTTATTCGCTTATCGTTTTCCCTCAGAAACTATTTAAGGCGTTTTTTACCTTTATTTTGCTGATAAAGAAAAACGCTTACAACCGAAATTTTATTTTATTTATCTGATAGTCATACCTTTTCTTACTATTACATTTTAATTTCATATTATATTACCTCGATTGCCTTAATACCTTTATATTTTATGAATATATTTTTTTACACAATAAAAATCAGTTTTTTTAACTATATTTATTCTGAAAGTGAAGCATATGGTTCTCCGCAATCTAAAGACATCTATTGATAAAAAAAAAATCTCGAGAATTGCTTGTCAGACAATATTTCAACCCAATGAGTATACAGTCCTGCATTTTCGATTTTTTTTTTAATCTGGCAAAAAAGGGAATCAAACCCGCATACCTCGGATGCTAGATGCGCACACTAACTTCTACGCTACCGAAGAAGTATATTCAATATAAATATTTCATGGACTATTTATCGGCAAAATTTACTTTACCGGTCTACATTTAGAGTATATACTTATACTTTTATATAATCACGTCTCAGACATATTTTCTACACACTTATGATATAAATATTTTATCTTGACAGACTATGTTTGTGAATATTGGTTGTTAGCCAATAATTTAATTCATTGGGTATCCACGTACTACATTTCATATTCATATTTTATCAATTTTTATTATAGATATTTTAATTTGTCTCATCTGAAGAGCTATTCACAAAAACTAATAAATTAATGGGCTATTTTTCATTCAGTTAAAAGTCTTATATTTTTTTAATCTACAGCCATTAATTATTTTCAAAAACCCCAAATGGTTCTTCAATTTTTGTTATATGGCCTGTATGATTCTCAACGCCATAAAAATATAATGTATAAATTACATGTATTATCTTATACACAATGCTAAATTCTAAGAGCATCATTTAAAATAGTTTTAAATATATTTCAATATTAAATTCACTTTATTTCAATCTTTTAAAATTGTTTTTAAAATCATAAATTGGTTTTGAAATGATTACAATATATTACACACTTGACAGTTATAATCATTTCTAAATTTTGTATTTTTTCTTCTTAAACTACTTGAATAAATATTTCAACTCGTCTATTTATTTTTCTTTAAACTAATTTAATAAAATAATGCACCTTAATAAGCAATATACATATGTATTAAAAGATTTTGCAATGCAACTTACCTTTAAAAAGTTCGCCAACAACCTCAAAAAAGCAATTCCACCTTCACTTTAATAAAAATAAAACCTCCAACGAATTAAAAATAATAAACACGTGTTCACTTTGAAATAAATTCACATCAACCAAATAATTTACAATATATTTTTCACAGTCAATTTATTATTATTTTTGTCACAAAACTTTTTTGTAATATCATTTTATCTATGACCACAACGATTCACTTGGCTTATTTAATTTGAATAGCCGAATAAAGTTTTACAAAAAAAAAAAAGAGTTCCGCGATGTAAATTCAAATTATAATGTGCGTGTGTAATTTTGAAAATCGAACGCTCGGCAACTGGATGAAGGTATCGCGCCAAATGACAGCGGGCAGTTATACTGCTGCATGTCGTAGTATCTACGAAGCGACGGCTCGTACAAAATTCACGAAATTTTAATATTGTACGTAGTGCGCACGCGCCGGCAGAACTCGATCGTGATTGGCCACAACAATCTCGTATGCGTCTATTTCCTACAAACGTCGAGCGATGGACATTTCCCTCTTATTATTTCACCAAATTTTGACGCAGGACGACGTCGTCTTACCTGCATATTGTCATTAATATTATTATTATACACCACGATTGTCTGATCACAAATCATAACACGAAACACAATATCTAATATCACGTAGCCTGATCGATAAACACGTACTTATGAACCGTTGCATTCAAACGCATAAAATTAACCGTTTGATTGGTACGATGTTTTTGAAAAAATATAAATCTTAGCGATAAATTAGCCACAAAGAAATATTTATAGTTATTTCTGGTAAAAAAAACACTTTAATTATTAGACACACTACTTTTAATAATGATATGCGGTATGCGTTTTTTTTTTAAATTTAAATGCGAAGATGCAAAGCGATCGCTCTTTGCATTTTTCACTGACGTCTACGTTCCATTGTTTAGCATTTTAAAAATTAGGTGTTTATTTAAATTTAGAACAAAATGTATTATTTATTTTATAAAAACACACAAACCACTAGACAATAAATATGGATGAAATGAGTTGAATAACAGTTTTATTAAATGATCTTTAAAACGTTATATTTCGACAGTGGAAAGAAAAGGGGGGAAAACCCTCAATTTATTTATTTTATTAATATTTTAGTACATAATCTGAATGCTTACAACTTGATACACGTTCCGTCATAAGGATGTAACATGAAAATGCCGAAGTATTGTTTAAATTTAGCTTTAAGTTAGTTTAAGTTTATGTTTGAAAAAAGGATGACTTGTGAAATTTGCGACCAGGAAAAATGTCTTCCACCTACTCAATTTATTTGTTTTTTTTTTGAACGTCTTATTAAATTAATATCATATTGAGTAAATAAGATACCAATTTAAGTCTTCAAGCACTTCAAGGCGTGTTCTATGCAAGCGCGCCTTGCAATCCGGGAGATGCGGGTTCGATTCTCTATCTATAGTATTTTAATCACTCATTTTTGCTACTTATCATTGCGATAATAGTTTAAATAATATGTTTCGTTATACAAAAATTTATATTGTAACATTCATTTCGTCGAATAATATGCTAGATAATTTTTTATCTTGTTTTCCCGCGTCCATTCAAAAGATGAAATCTATTTTTACAAAACTTCAAACCATTTTTTCATCAACAAATAAAGTTTTCTTTATCCTTTTCCCTATCATATTTATATTTTAAAGGTTATAAATATTTCAGATTAAAAATTTAAAAGTTTAAAACTTTGGTTTAATATAAATGACATTTAAAACATAAACAACATAATATTAAATACAAACTATATTTTATACTAAATTTATTAAATATTATATTTTAAAAAGTAAAAATAAAATTATTTTAAAGAGCATCAGTATTCTAAAGAAGTCTACTGAGTGAGTTAGAAAGATCCTATCTCTTGCTTAGTGATAAATTAAAAAATGATAAAAATTTATGTTTCTCAAATACAAAAATTTATAGGCAAAAGCTTCACAATACCCTCGAGTCTCGGCTCCCAATTCGAGAGGCATAGTTATGTTCAGTTATTTACATTTTCGGTAACCAAGACAGAATTTAAATTGTTTCAATACCAATGTCAATATTGTATTAAATAAAATACGTGTAAAACAGCGTGTGGATTTTAATTACTAGATTAGGACTGGCCAACCGACGGTCCGCGGGCCCTATGCAGCCTGTAGCATCTTTTTGAGCGGCTCGAGATCATAATCTCTAAAATGTTATACGTGGAATTTGTAAATAAAGCCGTGCAATGATTTTTAACTAAGATATGAACTAAAAGCTTTTCGAAGTATAAAAATTAAACGTTTAGAATACAACCTAAATTACTTGCTATTATATCGGCAGTAGATAGAAAAAAGGACGTAGCCCAGTCATACCAAATTTTACAGAAGACACGAAAAGCGTATATTTAATGACTTTGGGCAAATGCCAATTTTTTTTAAAAACTACTTCGCAATGCACGTAGACTAACACATACATTTGATTTAATCAATCTGATATTAATTTTAAAAGTTATTCAAGAAAAAATAGTAAAATTGATGTGCTGGAAATCCGTTTTTTGGTCACAAATTTCGTAGACCATCTATTTTTCAAACTTAAAAGCTCAATTTTAGATAGTAATTTAGCACTTGCAGGTCGCATCTTTTTAGCAGAACGTGTGTTGAGTTGTAAACATTTTGATTATCGAAAAAAAGCTATTTGGAAAAAACTGAGATACGTTCTTTTTCCTTTCCATAGTCGATTTATTTATATTAGCTATAAAATTGTACGACCATGTTTGCTTCTAAATGGAGGTTATATTAACAAAGGTCTTACGAGGATGGTTGTAAGTCATAGCTTATAATAGTTGTAGTATATTTTTTTCAGGCGTACACTGATTAAACACTTAAACCAATCTCTTAAAATCAATTAAAAAATGCTAATTTCATTGTAAAAACTAAACGAGACATACGAAAAAAAATATTGGAACAAAAATTGCAATTATTTATGTGAGGCTCTTGGAAATTCTTACGACGTCAATGCGGCCCATGTTGCAATTTGAGTTGGCCAGGCTTGTACTAGATAGAGCCCCCGATCCACGCATGAAAAGCCTGCGCAGCAACCACTACACCTCGGTATGTTTTTACCCATATAAATTTATATCTGTCATATGTTTTTGAAATATTATTATTTTTTATACCCCACAATCGTACTTTATCGCAAAATTGTATTATATATCCTCGTTAATATCATTCTTTCCGCTTATCCGTGTTCACGGAGATTAATTAAATATATATAGGCATATAAACACAGATTGTAATGGCGTTTTATTAATACAAAGTATAATAAATAAAATATTAATCCAGGTCATACGCATTTTGGTTCTCACTTATAACAAATCTCTAATAAAAAAAATCTACTTTTGTAATCATACCATAATCCTTAGCACCTGATGAAGCACAAATGGATGCTGAATAACGTTAGCATCGATTAACAAATGAAGGTTTTTAAAAAGTGGCTGAATTCTAGAATAAGTATTTCTCTAATAGCAACACCGAAAATGGGAGGAGATGGAAAACCCTCACGGCCAACGAGAAAGTCTCTTCAATCATCTCATGAACACAATGCAATATTTTTCTCCGGAAGAATCAATCCATAAATTTATTTTATTCATTAAACTTTTATGAACTATCGTTTTTACGGCTTAAAAACTTATCCAGTTCCAAAATCCGTTACATGCATAACTATAATGATTCCAAAAACCGTTATTTGATCGTCATTTTTTGAAACCCGTTTTATTTTATACAAGTTGTGAAATGAGAAGCTATTACAGTTCCAGAATCCGTCATATTAAACGTTGCTCTTAGAAAACAAGCCTTAATTAAAAATTTCCATTGTTTTTACGGTTGGAGGATTTTTTTACATAATTATAATATGGAAAGATACTGAAAAAATCGTACTGTATTTTATGAAATACAAGCACGAAAAAACTGTATATTCTACAAGTATAACCCCTGCGTTTTTCTCGGGAAAATATAGACAATAAAAAATTCTCGGCAGTTTAAATGGTTTATTGATAATCCATACTTCATTTTGGATGTATTTTAGTAGCATATTGTGTCTATAAATGCGTGCTCGCAGTACTTACTTCAGTAAGTCTATAATATGTATAAAGTACGCATTAACCTTCAGGCTATAATATGACGACAATTTCGACTTCAAATAAATAATATACCTTTTTTATTTCAAATTCCCCATAGCTTCCGTGCCCAGATGTGTATTGGTTTTATTATTAGTTTTTAAAAATAAAATAACAAACTTTCAAGGCAGAATCGATCTAGACTAGAGCTTTGTAAAAAACAAAAGCTTTCATAAACTTAATTTTAACCCATTTCTTCTGTTATACCCAGTCAATCGGACGTATCCAAAGGTGTAATAGTTTTGAACTGTAAATATCTCAAAAACAACCACACATTTCTTGCGGTGCACGTGTCGGGATATTTTCATATGACGTATTCAGCACCATGTAAAAACATGTAGCATATTCTACCAACTTCCCATTTTATGTATCTTGAAGTTAATATCATCGTGTTTAGTAATGAATTAGCTCGTAAGCTGATATGAAATCAAAGCGGCTATCTCCATATATTATCTTACATCTGGAAAACACAAATATACCAGGCCATTTAGATTTTGACGACGACTTCTTCTTCTTCTTTTCCTGTCTATTCTTTTACATGGAGCACACGAACACTACACGATGCATCCAACAGACACTTTCTTTATCTTATCTGTTTCATAACTGTACCATCATTTTGGAGCACAAATAGATCGAGTAGATAGTGGTAATAGCATTTCAAGGTGCTGAAATCCAAATAAAAAAACAGTGCACCTACTCATCACTCCAAGAGTAAACTTGCGAGATGAACATGGCTCAATCTGACTGCTTCAACCAGACTTTTATTCAAACTACTCATTCTAAGTTCGTTTCTTTTTTAAACTACTAATTAAAAAAAAACGTTGTTTCAATTACACTACACGAGCATTAAGTATTATATTTAAATTCTAAATTATTTAAAACCGGTAAACTTCCATATGTGAGATCACTGTTAGCGACTCGGGTTTCGCCTTTCAGCATCTTCAGGCTACATTATATGGGGGCGGTGAGCGAACATATAACATATATCGATTTCCATCAAGCGCCATCAGTCGAAAATATTAACTATTATATTTAATATAACGATCGTTTTTTTCAAACTAACTCTAAACCTGGACCATTTCTTAAAATATTTACTATCATTAAACAATTCTATACTCATCTATTGTTATTGCAGATTTGACTTATTTCTCAATCCCCAGTTGAGTATGTTATGAAGAAATTATTAGTTAGATCATGATTTGATTAATAATCTTCATTATTACGTTCGTAGATTTAGGCATAACTGCAATACATTAAAGGCTTGACAGAGATATTAATCGGCATCCCAAATTGGATTTAATTTATCTTACATCCGTAAATAGGACGGATAAATCCAAAAAGGCGTAAATTTTGTTCTGTTATAATTTCATTGGCCCAATTCGCGCCTGTCCTCGATCATACATTCACATTTACGACCATTCCTCCATAAAATAAATACGTATCTTCAGTATTTGCATTCGTTTTACGCGAACAATTTCAATTACTTAATGGAACTCTATGTAAGCGATGCGCAACCCCTTTCGCTGAACGGGTCTCAGTATGCCTAGAGTCCCCAGTCTTTTGGATCCGCGAATGACAGTATATATAAATTGATGGTATTTTGATATAGTTTGAGCACGCCTGGGCCAATTTTAAATTGAATACAAAATATCTTTTGTATATGGGTCACATGTCGCATGTGCCTTGGTTATTGATATCCTCCACTTAAGTGAGAGTGAGGGTAAGTTTAGACGGATGTTATTTTATAATTTTCTCGAATAGTATCTGACGGACTCCCTTGGTTGGCCTTCTGCTTTTCTTCTTAAATTCAATATCCACTTTTATTAACTGTTGCTTCTATACTGCCCTGCTAAGTAAAAACGCAATGATTTGAGTATAATTCCCTATTTAGATATTGCGTTAACACTCAGTAGGGCAGTATAATAATTGATTATTTTTTTTAATATCTTTTCCTCTTTTTTTATATGTCATACGATGCCTTAAAGAATATTATCTGTCTGCCCTGTTGTGAACCTTTCAGCTTGTAATGTGTAATGTTACAATTTAATGCACGATACAAATATAAATTAAATTAAACATTCAACGTATGTTTCTGCCAGTACTCATTTAGGTAAGAAAATCATGAAATTTAACAATAACTCAAACCAACTCTATACTAATAAATAGAACAAGTTACAGTTGAAATACTGCGTTTACAGAGTGTAATAGATATGTTTGCCTGTCGGTCTCTTTTGATCATTGTGTCTATTCTACGATAGTCCTACTATCACACTATCCAAGTGAAGTCACTTGTCACTCAAAAACCCATAACACAAGTGATACAAGGCTGTCGAATAATCTTTTTTTTTCTCCGAAGGACCTACGAATCCTTAGTTTTTCTTTAATAAAGATAATTTTAAACACTTTATATCAACATCTTGTTGTGATATCATAACCTTTTATCCTTTCTCTTAACAATGGTCTAGATTAAATTTTCTAACAAATTTGGAGATAATGGCGGCTCGCGTATAGGCACTGTGGATCTACAGCACCCCCAATTTCCACTTGATATCATCGATAACATTTAATATAAAGAGTCCTGTCTTCTTTGATTCTTTATTTATACTTGTACAATATATCATACTTAAGCTTAATGTCAATAGCCATGTTTCAGTTTATAAATAAGATACAAAAAAAACGTATAAAACTGTGCGCTTCACAGTTCTGGCAGCGTAGTGTTTGACTGTTGTGCGCATGCGCTTGTAGGAAGCTGCACGCGAGGCTGCAAGGGAGAAAAAGCACTGTCGCTCCTGCAGTTCCGACTGCGGCGTACTGGTAGAAGGTAGTCTTTTTTACTCCGCGCGTGTTGTGCTTAAAAACCAAGCACCCTGTTTTTGAATTCGATTAAGCGTAGAATTAGATTTTTATCTTGCTGCCAGCTATTTTTATCTTTTTAGGATTTTTTCAAGCTTCTGAATAATTTTTCTTTTCAAACATGTGTGTTTTTTAACACAATTTTGAACGGAGGCTTTAAAAAAATTGTAGCAGCATATCTATATATATTCTAAAGGTTAGTTGTTGGAATCGAGATACAATATCGATTTTTTTTAATTAATTAGCCACAATGTCGACAAATTATTTCTACCAATCATTGGTTGTTTATTGCTGGCCGAAACAAACGCGGGTCGTATTTTGTCCCTTTCAAGCGAAACATTAATTCTAAAATATTCCAGAACTATGCACATATAGGCACCTATTAAAGTACAACGGGACAAACTTCGCTTGTTCAATCACTGTCAGGCTGAAGAACAGTGGCGCCACCCACGAACTTCGGGACGGTAAGAATTGAAAGCTAGTACGAAATCTGAATCTGATTATCTATTATGTCTACCTTCAACTGGACACTTTTCAAATTTGGAACGATTTGATACAACTGATGCAGTTTTTTTCACACCGGAGGGTATTTCGTCAACTCTTCACACAACTCTCGTCAATATCATGTTACGTATAAGAGTTTTTAGGGGCGTAAATATAATATAAAAAATGTATCTTTGTTGAGACTAAAAATAAGACGCCTACAATGTTTTATATAACGAATTTAACAGGAAAATGATTAAAAAGTCGAAACAATGAAGATTTGACAATTACTGCAACATCAAAAAAAATGTATTATTTTTAATGGACAATTATTTGCGAAAGGGATTTTGCCTTCAAGAATATCTTATGTAACACGCAGAAAGAAAAATTTCAAATAATTATACAATAGTATAAAATCAGTTTCCATCAAATATCATCAGTCAAAAGTATTGCTTTTAAGCCATGCTCTTTCCTAATATAGAGCATATTATGGATTCTTAAAATGTGAAGCCCAATTTTGACTGGTTGTTTTCACAAGGAATGGTTACGAGAAAAGTAATTTTGAGCAACCAATCTTGCGTTTTAAACGCATGTTTTAGTTAGGGATTTTTTTCTTTTTTAGTATGTAATTAATAATTCGACTTCCAAGGCGAATATTAAATCTTGGCTCAAATATTTGTATTATCGATCTTATATGGGTATATTATCAATATCACTAAATAAATACAGTAATGCAATATTTTTTTATACAGATATATTCAACTGTACACATTTATTTCACTGGTGGCGTAGCTACCAAGGAGTAGATAGGAGGTATAAATATGAGCTAGCGTGCGAGCTAAAAAAATGAGAAACTATTGGGGCGCAAATATTGTACTGGGCTCTGAATATGTAGCTACGCGACTGCATTTTACTACCAAATTGTTATTTTAATTTTAATATTACTGTATTCTTCTATGGACTAATAGTCATTTTAATTTTCAAACAGTAAAAAATAATTTTTTGAGTCATGTTATTGCATTCAGTGGGTGATATAATGTGTAAATATAATAAATAAACTCCAAATTCGACTCCAGCATCCAAAGAACACGCAGAAAGAAATTAAGACATCAAGCATTAGTTCCTTGAGATACTAGATTAAGAAATAGTGAATGCATGAATAATATAGTATCTTCCGGCTTTTCGCATTTATAAATGAAAATTTAAACAGAGCTCCTCAAACTTACGAGCATGAACTGTGGACTACAACCGCTCTAATGCTAATTTGCATATTTTAGTACGTAGGTAAGTTAAAACAGAGGCGAACTCGTGAATAAAGTGCCTCCAACGGTAAAATATACAGGTACTTAACTACTATGCCTCATTCCAATACGCCATCTCTGGCGCCCGAGATTAACAAGTTAACTAAAACGTCCAAATTTCAACAGACAAAAAAAATGCGCCGTAGTATCCTGACCTACCCTATATATAATATTTTTGATTGAGTTTTCTTCTTTATTAGGTACATATAATAAACCAATTATGTTTTAACCAAAACCATTATTTTTGTAACGGTAAGCTATTTCGAATAAAAGTATTTCTATAAATATTTAATTACATAAACGAATATTTCTAATAGAAGGCCATCACTTGAATACAAACAAAATATTTTTTTTAAATGTTGCATAGACGTGTCAATTGCCCCTACATTTTTTTTGCTTTCCGAAATATATGACTAGAAGAACTAAAATAGGTTTGACCTGAATTGAATTCCCCGGCTATTTAACATACGTGTAAAAGGATGAGTCTAATTGGGTAT
>JAGVSQ010000817.1:12084-34026 GCA_022683975.1 Rhyacophila evoluta
ATTGAATTCCCCGGCTATTTAACATACGTGTAAAAGGATGAGTCTAATTGGGTATGTAAAATGAGAGACATAACTTTATTCTTACTCTCCATCTCTTACTTAATTACTTGTATAAGATATAATAATTTAAAATAATGACCAAATGACTAGAAATCATCATACAAAATATTTGATCAATAAAAAAGCAAGGTCATGTAAGACACGCAAAAAAGTTTAGCAATTTAAAAAAATGTCATTTTAATTTAAGATTTCCCTAATATTACAGGAGAAATAAAACGAGATTACTTACTCATCATATTAGTTAAAACTTTTAATAACATTTAAATAAAAAAAATGTTTTAATATACGTCTGTTACTTATATTATATAACTAAAATTAATTGCAATATACATTTAATTTATTGTATTTTAAATACAGTCCAAGACATCTCTTGGAAATAAGTGGAAACCTTAACAAACATAACAGCTTAAATCAAATAAAACCTTAGACGCAAACCAATGAGTGAAATCAGCTGAATTTCTATCAGCTGAATCAGCGGCATTTTTATACAACCTGACGACTAGTTTCAGGAGAATAACTGATAATAATAACAATTTTACGCTACACTGCCTATATTTTATTTGCTGTTATTTTTTTCGATTCTTTATGGTTATGTTTATTTTAAAATATTAAAAAATAGATAAATATTACTTGTCAGTCATATTTTATTCTAAATTCAAAAATAATCAAACAAATGAACACTAAACAAAGCAAAAATGGTTCAATGTATAATTTTCTTAATATTATTTTTACCTAATTTAATAAAATATATGCCATTAATTGAGATTAGTGATTATTAATTATTTATTATGTTTACAGATTTTTAAAATTCTCTTTTGATTATTAATTAGTGCCTTTCTTGTCTTGGAAAACATGACAGGGTGAGTTAATCATATCCAAATTTATTTTCAACATGACATTTTATATTGAGTTTCATAAATTAAATAATACAATCATAACAATCATAATTAAACAAGAGTTTCAGTGAATAGAGCATTGCTTTCATATTTTTTTACAAAACAATTAAATAATTTTAATTATCTAAAGACTCTAAAGAGAATCAATTGAATAGCTAATAGACTCTTCTTGTAAAACAATCATTGAAATATTTTTACACATTTGTCTTCCATAGTATTCTTTATAATTATTAGTATTTACTTATAAAATATGCATTCGCTCATAAGATGTTTGTTTAAATTATGTTGATAAAATAAGCATATATGAAATAAATTAAATATGCCCACTAGTGGTTATCGATGAAAATTAGTTTTAAACTCAAGCTTCATAAACATGTACTTTTGAAATACAGATGTTCTATATATTTCATAGCAGGTCAATTCTGAAAGGTAATTCATGCCCAAGTTTTGGAAAGAAGCAAATTTCAACGAGTAACTTGAATTATGGACAAGTGGAAAATGCTGCACATAAAAAAATTGATCGTTGTTGCTGTTGTCCAAAGAAGACAGTCACAGTTAGAAAAAAAGTACATTAACACCAAAAACTATTTATAAATACAAAGCATCTAAGATACTTCTTTTTCATACTCATCACATATTAAGCTAGCTTGTAAAATTTTATTCATTGTTTCATACATCACTATTTGTCTCTTATATTATGTATTGCTCATACATTTTAAGAATTATTTTATATACAATGAAGACTTCTATACTTATATACCCCTACTAAAATGGAGTACCGTGTAATTTTTTAAGTGTCCTTGTCACTAGTCAATCTCTTTGCGGTTTGCAAAGTCACACCAACAACTTGTAGTTTTGCTAAATACACCCGTAAAAAGTATTTATTTATTGAATATTTAAGAATAATGTAATAAAGTTGCTTTGTCAAAAAGTAGATCAGTACACTTTTGAAGCATAATTTGAACTCATTTATAATTTCAATGTACACGGTAGTGTTATCATAATTCTAATAGCTATTCTATGCATTTCCTCCCAATATTATATAATTGCCGCTTGTCTGAGATACAATAATCTGCTAGTACAGTAACACTTATAGGATGTAAGCATTGAACAGACTGTAACTGTTTTTTCAATTTAAAAGTTCCATACATTCCTCATTTGACTCTGACTACTTCGAATCATATTGTTAGTTCACATTCAGTTATTTGAAGATAGTCTCAATGGGCTACCCATCATAAAAACTCTGTAATTAGAACTTTGAATAAAAATAAAACTGTATGTGATGCTCATATTTTTGCATTATATCTTAAGTAAACAAAATCAAATTCATCATACTAAATTTTATTTAAAGAGATACTGTCAACCGACTATTCCGGAGTCATTTGCTCCTCGTCCAATTTATCAGAAGCCATGCGGTACAATGGACGACAACACCGTGTACAGTATGTCATACAAACCAGTTGAAAAGATACAACTACGCAGTCCTCTCACAATACAACCAGGGAATTTGACATTATCTTGCAGTAAAATGTCTGGTGATACCATTCATAAAGTAAGAATTTTCAAGTAATACATGCGATTTTAATTTAATTTGTTATTAACGAAGTTATTTTGCAGCAGAGTACAACTCCATAAGATTGTAACAAGTATTAATAGGCCAAGATGATAACTGTCAGAAAGAAAATTAATGTTTTTCATAATCACTTGTATTTTGTAAACCTTTATTTGAAGCTATAGTTTTTTCTGTGGAAGTCATTCTTCATTAAGCATTATCTGTCAATAGCTCACCAAACTTCACAACACAAACTATACCAATCCAAATTTCCATGTATGTATTTGGTATCTGATCAAACCATAAGCTAACAATAGCTGCAGTTTACAGTTTCAATAAAGAAAAATTCAATTTCCAATCAAAAAAATCTTGGTACCAGTCTTGAAAGTCCACTATCTATTTTCTGACTAAATAATATTCACAGATATTTTTAAATTATTAAACATTTATCATTCACATTGACTTGATTGTCTTTTCTATTTCTTAATAAACCATTATGATAACACATTCACAGATGTCTACTCTAAGTTAAACATTTTATTCAACTTTATTTGTATTTTAAACAATCATTTTTAATCTCTCCACGAGAACTTTTTTCCAACCCAAACTGTTTCTAGGGAGTGATTGTTTTTAATTTAAAAATTTTTACTCTCTTTTTATCAAAAATCAACTACTATAGTATAATTAAACAATATTTTAATACTGATGGTGAGCTTAAAACCACAAGAAATTATGCAAAGAACTCTATAGATGTTGTTACAAGTCATATAATTTTATTGCAACAAGAAAAATAGCACCATTTGAATAATAGGCTCTGGTGTACTTACACTATTTTTGTTTGGAGGAATTTTTCTCAATCTAAAATATATATTGATATCCATATTGTTGATGGTTTGTTTGTAAATGAAATATTTCAATAATTTATTTTATTCACAGTCTACTGTTTTTATAAAAATATTTTTACAAGATTACACTATGATACAAAACCTTGTCAACAGATGACACTGGTCAATTATATTTTTTTTTCTCGTATAATTCATATTATTCCAGCTTGTTGTTTGCTATAGATAAACAATGCTACAATCTCATACTGTCTGTACGCTAAAAAAATAACTTAAATATTATATTTCAGCTGTCGTATTTACCGAATCCTATAAAACTTCCCAAACCCTTTCTTCCATGCGATCATGATTTAAAAGGTCGGGGACCAATGCAGGACCTCACAACCCATAAACATGACTATGTCCCAAAACCAAATAGTATGAGACGTCCATTCACACATTCAGGCAACTTGTGTAACTCAAGAATGCCAATTTCAGGTTCAATTCATTCATTAATTGAGGGGGTCAAAAGCAAAAACGCCTCTATCTATGAAAATCTGCACAAATCAAATAAATTTGATACGAGCATTTTAATTACTTAGATTATAGATTTCTATCGATTTGAAAGTTTAAATGAAATGTTATGGATGTTGTATAAATATAAGATGATAACCATATAAATATGTAATATTTAAGATGATTTTTTCATGAACAGTGGCATTTTTACTTTAGACTTTTTTTTATAATTCTTTGATAAAACAAAAAGTATATCTATTTTTTTATGATTATATTACAATTTGCGACTCAAATTTAGTCTTTGAGCATTTCTTTCAGACAACTTTAAATCAGATGCTTTTCTTTCTTATGAAATTGAACATCAAATTTGGATCAATCTTGTGTTTTCTTCAATACTTCATTTGAGAGATAATTGACAATTTACTTAAGTACAGCGGTACTATCAATCTCCTTTAAAATTTGCTTGGAGTGTGGACCAAGTTCAGAACATTGCTTTTACGTATTAAAGTTTTTGTATACATTTCCAAATTAATAATCTATTATAAATGTGTATACATATATATATTTCCAAGATTTGATCTTTTGAAATATTAACTATTAATTGAATAATGTTATCGTTTATTTATCTTATTTCTATGTATTTCATTCCATTTTCATAAAAATGAGACAATCATGGATCAACTAAATAAATTTTACTAATACTGCAAGTAATGAATTTTCTTTTCAAATTGGAGCAAATGGAAAATTTTACAATTTCTATGAAACATTATGATTTGTAATAGCATTTAGAAGCGCTGAATAAAAAATATAGTAACATTTCTTGCCTACCAGATAAAACGGTGAACAAACTGTCTTACGCTCCACCTGGATTACAAGAAATGCCGCGGTCATACGCACCAATCAGAACATACAGTCCTCCAAAAGGAAGCATGGATTGTTCCACTGTTCACAATTTGAGCTACCAACCTAATCCGCCTACAGCAAGACACATTCCAGCCTGGGCGAAAAAACCCACTTACCGGAAACCATGTGGAGTCATGAATGGCAACACAGTTTACAATATGTCTTATGTTCCACCTGGTGAAGAATGCGAAGATGATAGTTCAGAAGAACTGTGTTGCTGTGAAATTGACAGATTCAAAAGTAAATAATTTCAATTATTAATCCATTGAATGACCTATTGATATATAAATTACAATAATGCTTCATGCAAATATTATTACTCCATATTTATGCACCAAATATCATCATGTCTTAATTTTAAAATTCATATTTGAGCTTATTGAATTATGAGATTTTCTAAGGTTTTTCCAATAGCCTTCCACTTCCTTGCTCTCAAAAAATTCGTAGCGTCATACGGCGAGCGTGATGATCTCTTCTCATAAATTGCTTGACCAAATAAGTCTCCATTTTTTTCAATTAGATTTTTTTTATCATTTTATTTCTTTTAACAGCACATTCAAGTGTGTGGCAATCTAAGTCTTGGGTAATTTATATTTACTCACGGGAAATTCCCGTCGAATTAAGTAGATTGCTTATCGATATCAGAGCTCCGGGATACACCTTATTAAGACCAGGTGTAAGGACGGGCCGGGTAGATGGTGGACACATTAGGTACCCTTATACTTATTAGACATGGCACAGCTCTCCTGGAAACATACTGCTCCCAATATATTTTTATTGTTAATATTAATACAATGAAATTATCTTATATGGAAAAGTATTTAGTTTCTGGCAAAATACTACCTAATATCAGACAAGTATTTTTATTTAACAAGAAGATATTTATGTATTTTAAAAAGATTACACATCTCATAATAATCAAAAAAAGCATAGCCACCAACTTGTTTGCCACTTATACCTCACCTTTCTATTGACTAGTCAAATATCTGACACTAGATATTATGATATAAGGATACTGTCTGCTGTCCCTTTAACGTTGCCTTTTAAATAGATAAGTTTATCCATTTGAGTATTTTTTTTATTATTTAGTAAAATCTTTCTTCCCGTTATACTTTGTCTGACATCAATAAAATGCATAGTTTTATTATTAACTTCTCATAGCATGAAAGAATATTTCTGTCGCCATAGCTTCTTTTCAGATAAGTTCTGCAATAATAATATATTAGAGACTTTCATCTAGCATTGATTTACAGTTAGTTACAAAGATTTAATCTGTTAATAATCACTTTTTTATTACAGATTGTTGCCCAAATACCATGAAATGTTCTCAGGAATATGGTTACGATTATCCAAGAGCAGCCTGCTAATGTCAAAATAAACAAAATTTGTCTTGCGATTATTAATTTTTTGTCGTTGTTTGTTTTAGTGTTTGACTAAATTTATTTTTTGTGTTTGACATTGTGTTACATCATATTGATACATTTATTTCGTATAGAATTGAAATCAATTCTCTTTTTGTATTGTAAACGAAATGTTACATTTTTAATTATTATTTATATTATCTCATTACACCATATGATTGATTCACTTATCTTTAATAAATACAGGAAATTGTTACCCAGAGAAACATATGACTGAGTATTAAAAAAATCGGTATGAGGACCTAAGTATACGTAGCATTTATTAATGTACGAGTACTTATTCTATTTTCTTATCAAAGAATACATCTTTGCATGAACCAGATATTAACGTTAGCTGTACTCGGTGGTTGAAACATCCTAGTTTGATTTCCAGACCTATTCGTATTCACAAATTTCTCCATAAAATTTTAGAATTACACTACATTCTTAAGTCCTAAATACCTGATTTTAATGTAATAATAATGTCCTAAAACATATTTGAGATGTCAAATAATTTATTGTAAAACATTTATTCTTCAGAACAGTAAATAAGCTGTGCTTAATACGCGAAAACGGAAATCTTCCAAGTGAACGCAAAATCTGTAGATATTTTCAATTTTATTTGACTTCACATAGGTAGAATAAATTCTAATGGTATTAATATTTTGTCAATCTGAAGATGCATGAAATTATCTGGAACTATTAAAAGTTATATGTGAAGTCGATTCTGATTCGTATTTTTAAGCAAAACACACCTATTATTTATTTCACGAGTACCGCACGACTAAAAATCACTTTCATAATAGAATCATAGTTGTTTATTATTTTACTGCATACTATTGTTTAAAACTTTAGCATTACTTTGAGAGCATTTTCTGTGAGATGTGAAGAAGGTTTTAAATAAAAATTTCAAGTCAATCCAATAATTATAGTTCATTATATTTATCATCAAATTTTGAATATGTAAAATTATTCAACAACAGTCTTTTGTTGTAGTATTTATTAATCCATAAATGGAAAATTTTCGTTGATTTTTTTTGCAAACAATAAGCATATTTAATTGATCTAGCTGAAAATTAAAAAAAGCATCCAACATAATAAATCTAGGCGCTAAAAAAGAATGTAAAAACTGTCAGAATATACTTAACAAAAATGAATCAATATTATCAAGATGTACTTTCTCATAGTACGTTTGATCTTAAACCGTTTTTGTAAAAGTACTCAATAACAATCAGTTTTTACAACCTCTGTCAGTACCGAGGTAATCTAATAATAAATATAGTGGAAAGGATTTAGGGAAATCATTATTCATATTTACATATAATATTACTAACACACAGATATTTTTTTTAAATACGGCAAATACTTACATAATAAAAACTAAACGGCCAATACATAAATAACAGTAGGTATGAATAAATTAGAGGTACTTTCAGACTAGTGAATTGAAAAATCAAAAATCACAATCAAAATAATATGTAAATATGAAATAAGGGATAATAAGGAAAATGAATGAAGAGAAGCAGAAATTAAACAAAATGAAAACAATACATTATTAAGCCTTATTTTTTAAATATATATTTAGAACAAGAAAATGTATAATTACAACCATTGAGGATATTTAATATCGATAAGTATAAACTATTGTTCAAAGTGAAGTTGTGACAATCTATAAAAGAAAACGGCCACTTTTTGCAATAATCTCTCATTATTAATATATCCGATTACCAAAACAAATAGCGCTGTTGCGTATATGACTACGGATCTCCGTTTACTACTCAACGTGGAATGTTCATTGTTCATCCTCATATACAATATACGTGAAAAATCTAGGTACAAAATTCACATTCATTATGAAGGAAGAACAGGTTAATATAAAATGTTGGTGTCACTGCTTCCCTTATTACCTTCATTTAATTAATTTCTCCTGTCTTTTTCTTACTCGCATGCCAACAACATAATCGAGACAGGGGCTATTTTATATTTTGTGCTTCAGCTCTTTGAGACTCTGGACTTGTTTGTTAACATGACTTTCATAAGTTTAACTTTAGTCACTTTTTAAAGCGACGGGGTTTCTATCTATGGCTTTATTTTTTTCTTCTTAGTTATATATCAGGTCACCAAACAGTAGAAATGGCAATAATTCATTCCTATATAATTATTATTTCAATCTGACAAGCTCAATATTTTTATTTATCTTTTTATTAATATGACAGTCATAATTCAATGAATCATGAAAAATACCCAACACTTAAATAATAAGAACAAACGTCATTACAGTAAAACTTCCTTAACGTTTTAGTATTCAAATCTATGAAAGGGAACAATTTTCTCACAATACCGGTGTAACCGTTTATCAATATTTACATATAAATAAACTATAACGTAATTCCATGCCTGGCCTTATAATGATCTCACCATTTTTGTTCAGCTACATAACAATCAATTTCCGTTTGCTTGATCAGTTTTCATAATGTTAATACATATAGTCAAACTATAAAATATAAGCATTCAAATTTATTTAGAGACAGTTGTTTGCTAGACATATACTTTTCAAAATAGATTTTATAATTCTTCAGTACAAAATAGTGAGCATTATATTGTCTTAACTATTATCTTGCATAGCCAGTCTAAATTTGTAGATTATTCAGTAAGAATTATGACAAAAATTACATACTGTAAATAGTTTGGCTGTCTTCATAATCAGTTGTTAAATTTTAATATATATATATAGTAAGTATTGGGTATTTTTCAAAATTCTTTGAAAGGTGATTTCGTTGATATCATTAATTTATCTAAAATTGATATTTTCAGTTGGGTCTTACAATTGCTTGGGGGAAATGGACACTAAATATTTTTGTGCATTTTCAATATAACATGAATGATAATGAGCATTAATTTATCAACATACAGTGCTGTGGAAGTTTTTATTCAAAACGATTATGAAACAAAGATATCACTTTTTGTTTAATAGATGTCAGTAAAACAATCTGCAATATGTAGTAAAAAATATTTTGCAGCACCTTGATACTTTTGGGAAAAAATACTTCTTTGTTTTATAATCCGAATGAATTTACGTGATATGTCCCTGAATAATGAATATTTTTTTTATTCAGAACAGTCTGTCGGAGACTCGTATTTTTCTAAAAAAAATACGATTCGAGACAGACTTATCGATTTTTTCATCTGATACACTTACCAACTTTAACAAATTTGTTTAATTATTAATATTTTTTTACATAGTGGAGTAATACTTTTCATCACATGAGTACAAAACAGTCTTACCGGGAATATTGTTATACAACTCCGATGAAACTGTACTCTTCTGCCGAAGGATTCTAGGACTTTAATACGCCAAAGTGTTTTTCTTAATTATACATCTATAATTATCACAAAAGTTTCGTATTTCACTTTAAATCCTGTTTTATGAATACAATTCTCAGGCAGCAGAGTATAGTATGTATGGGAACACATTGGTATAATACAAGTCTTCAAAATTGCAATTTGAACATTCGTAGAACATTTTTTTCCAAATAAAATTTGTAATTTACATTGAAAAGCTTAAGTTTAAATAAATGATAAAAATTATTATAATTGATAACATGGGATGTATTAATACTTTCTTCTGAATACTTCTACATTATATATCATTATTAACAGGCCTGCAACATTATGGAATCTATTATACAATCCATAGATTATCCACACTTTGTTCGATTGAACAAAATTTATTATATAAATGTGATATTGATATGAAAATCTTTTCGACAAATCCACACTCAGCCTAACTAGATTTTCTTACAAAACTATTATAAAAAATATTTTTGTATCAATAAAACACTAAATAATAATACATCATTTTTGCGCTTATTCATGGTGGTCATAAATCAACGCGTGCCGTAACTCATTCAATATTCCACAAAGTTATAATTTTTGGCCTGCATCATGAGCGAGTGGCCAGTTATGAAGAAGTATGTACATATTACACACTTATATTATTTTTAATAACTATTGGTGTTTAAATTTACAACTTTACCTTCATATTAGAATACTGACAATAATTTATTATTGCTTTACTGTTTATCTATTACATATTTAGATTAGAATACAAGCATAGTGTAATTTTCCCAAAAATTATCAATTACAATAATTATTCATCATTATTAAATAAAGTTTTAACAGGATCTCTAATATCTTCAAGCTACTTTGTAATCGATAAATCTAAAATGATAAGTAAATATCAATTACATCTTAAAAATTACAAAAACTTCATTGCGATTTAGTAGTTTTTGTTGCATGTTTTAATGAAATATGACCAAAGACGTTAGAAATCCTGTATTTTGATGAATGACTGAAATAAAATTTGTTCTCACATAATGACATAGTAATACCTCATTAAACATTGATACATGGAAATAGTTTCTCTTTTTTGAGAACTTTTGAGCCACACTTGAGCATTACCGAGGCAGATATATTTACGTATTTGTCTATGGAAGATTTTAATGATATATTATTAATGCTAACCGGGTATTGCCCAATCAAATACTATGTGAATACAACACTTGTATTAGAACATTTTCAGATCTTTCGACATAATTTTGTATTTACAGCATGAATGTTTTTCCACAGAGATAAAAACTAAAAACCTTATTAAATTACTATAATATTTTGAGGAAATGATACCTCAAATTCATTTGTGCGTAGTCTTATGAAATTCTGACAATCAATAATTAATATTAATTTAACAGACATTTTTGACAGCGTGTTATTTGATTTCCCCATCTACTTTTATAATAGACAGGAGACACTCGACTGATGTCTTCATATTGAGTCGAATGTATGATGACTTTAAAATAAAATCAATTCTCTGTTTGCTGCATTTTGATAATATCATAATTATTAACTTTATGTCCTATATGAGTGTTATAGAAATAGTATTTGTCACGAGCAATACCAATAAATGTCATTTTTTTTTCTTATCCTTTTAAGTGATAAATATATAAACCTATGAAGTCGAAGTTATAGCAGCACCTGCGGTTCTCTCTATTGTATTAATAGTGAGATTATTAAAATGAAAAATCTTCCATTATCACTTTAGCACCAGCAATATGAATGGTTCAGAATGTGTCACCAAAAACTATAACCATTAATGAAAAATGATAAGACAAACTAATTCCTCTCGGATTTAATCCTCGATTCATTTTGCACAATTATGATGTATTAGTAAATCATTGCATGTTCGTTTTACTATTTTGCATTAATTTTATATAACACCAATACTGTACACCGGAGGTCTTAGCATGGAGCCATTGAGTACAAAAATTTTGTTATTTTTCAATTTCAGGATGTCAATAATAAATAAAAAATAGAATGCTACAGACCAACCCATCACATCAAAGTTTAACTGATGTAATTTCATCGTGTGTGGTTTGTCATAGTTTTTCTGTTTCTTTTATCATTATCAATCAACCTGGTGCCATATACATGAATGAAAATTCTTCATCAATCCTAGTCAGAAAGTGAGTGATAACTTTGTCTACCATCAATTTATTGAAATTCAGTTACATTACAGGACAATTAGACACAAATATTCAATGACAAGTTAATTGTAAGCTATTGAGTCAACTGCACGGTGTCAAATATTTTTTATAGATATTCTTCAGAATTGCAATCATTAAATAATTATTGCATTCTATGAACTTTACTATTGGTATTAAAACATGTGTCAAGTATTAGTGTTAAATATACAGATATAGCATTTGTATTAGTATAAATATTGACTTAGATCAAGTGGTGAACATTCAGCGTTACAATTATTTCTGGGATGAAATGTTTTACTTACGAGTTATTGGCCATTAACTTTTGTACGTGATTTTTTTAATATGCAATCTCCTTTTAGCTAATGTCACAGCCTCATTTTTAGCCTACGAAGATTTTTGTTTTTAATACCTTTTGTTTCCTTTTTTCACTCCACCCTTCAGATTGTTCTCTGCACATTCAGTGATAGTGCGTTTATTCATTTCCAATATACGTAATATAATTTAATTTCATTACACATTCTCTGCAACTATTTATTATCACCGTCTGACAACGCAAGCTATTTCCTATCTCAAATATATCTGTTATATACACTATCACAGTATTGCCATTTTGATTCCAATTTTCTCTGCGTAACCTTTAAAAGTTTGCAGTCCAATCTTCAATCATCACCCTTCTTAAATACATTCCTCAAAAATAAAATAATGGCATGATGCGGAAGTCTCCTCGATCGTACCCAAGACTTCTTAGAAGGACTTCGCATAATTAGATGGCGTTCTAAAATAACGCATCAACCTTGATGAACAACTCACCCAATGAAAAAAGTGAACTATTTTCTTTTGGAGCTCTATGGAAACAAATATTTGTTAGTTTTATTTAATTAATCATTATTGTCTGATATGGATGTAGCCTACAGATCTTTAAGCAAGATTTTCCTATTTTGCTACAATCTTAATACATAAATACTTTGTGAAAATGTAGTATTTGTCAATAAAAATAAATACTTCTGTTGCGATTCAAAGACAAAAACCATTCATTAGTACAGCTAAATCAATCAATGGTATGAATTAAGCAGAAATTCATCATGAAACTTTTTCAAGAGACAAAATATTGGATTTCTTAACTGTGTCTCAGTTTTGGTCATTTAATTGTCCCAAATATATGATTTTTACTTTCATTCTACTGTACTAAAATTTTCATTGGCAAATACTATTTTCAGTCTTTTGGATATCCATATTATCAAAAATCATTGTAGCAGAACACTAAAATTTTACTATATATGCATAGAAAGTTAGTGCCATAATTTATAATTATTTATCTCAGGATAACATGATCAAGCACTATCATACCATTCTATACATAATATGAGAGTTTGCATAACAAATAATATTATTTACAATATTATACGACTCCGTGATCATCGAGATTTTTTGTTTATGACACTTGTAGTGTAATGAATTATATGGTTATTCAGTGATGCGGTATTTTAGAAAATCATTCAACAACTCATATTCGATACAAATAAACGCAATATCAGATAATTTATAATTGTGATTTCTCAATCCTCAATCTAACTCGAGATTAATGGCTATATATTTATTGCACGTTTTGTATTTGTAAATTCTCCATTTAATATCAGAAGTAATAATTCTTACTCTTACCTAACCATTTAAATATATTATAAAAACACGGTCGACCCGAAGCAATCTTGACGCATGCGACAGAAGCTGATGAAAATATTCATCCCTCAGTGAACGACGTTAACTAATACTCAACTCTGAGTCGTAATCAGGGTAAATGAGAATATTATGTATTGCATTTCTTAAAGATAACAGTAATATATCAAATTCATTGCACGTATATCGTTATAATACCTCCCATGTAATACTAACGACTAGAGATTAATAATCATTTACACTTAAATACGAATATGAAAAGACAATATTATTATTTATTATTATGATGTCATAGAATGAAAGGATAAAAGCTATATTGTATGCGACGAGAAAAAATTTAAAGTCGATGCGTCAAGGAGGTGTAAATAGCTCAGTCGCTCCGGGACCGCGGGATTCTGTTAGGCCGACACCTGAAATCACTTCTTAACATAGAGGATTTTGTTAAAAAACATTTATTAAGCTGGCTATCGCTGCTAACTACACGCGACACATGAGCAAAGCGACCGATTACGATACCATCAGACAACTGCTTTAATGTTCAATAATGATTTCCATCTGCTGCACAGACAACGACTATTTTCATAATAAATCAGATGTTATCATTCAATGTCATCCTCCAGCTGAATGATTATAACAGCAACGGAGTAATTCCATTTGAATACCTCAATAATAACGAAACATGGTTTTCAATCGCCAGCATGTTGATTTACCATTCAGAAAGCCAGCTTCGTATCATATTATGTTTGAAAATATCAATAATTGACAAAGTTTTTTATTTAGACCTGTAAAATAATTATAACAATGCTAACTGTTTCATCTCTTTCTTAAAGAATGAATTATATGAAAAAAATATGGATGACTATGATTTTCGTGAAGCTCAGTTATAATTTCACCAACAAAACCTTCTCCTTCGGGCATTCCCAAACATTTTTTTGTGAACATATTGAGTCTGGCAGAGTAAGATATATTTTTACTGCAATTGATAGATGCAAACACAGAAAATAGTTCTGCACTTTTATGTTAAAGTCTAAGTCTGTTTTAGCATATGTAAGCGAAACAAATGGTTCACTGAATTGTCAATTGGTAATAATTAACGCAGTTTTTTTTAAATCTTTGAACACATAAATGAAATTAGCAGCTTTGCTCATGCATCATTGCGATAAAAATGTGGCCTAAATGTCAAAATCGAAATTGTAATATAATAATATTAATAAATATCCAATGAAAAATACAAATACGACGAAGAGCTGATTATGATAGTCAATAATAGGAGAATATAAGATAAGTATAACATGGACAGCTAAGTAATTAATAATAATATAACTGTAATTTGGCTAAATTTGATAATTGTTCAAACAGTAATACGTCGATGGTGAATCGATTATAACCGTTCAATAAGAAGATTAAGTAATAATAATTTATTTCCGCCATCGATTAAATATTTAAATATTTACGGATGCATTTAAAAAGATTATCTGATAACAACATTTAATTCTAACCTCTATAAAGCGAACACAGTATCGAAAGAGACAAAATGGATTAGCTGCGGCATAACTTATTATGCCGTTCGCTATTATACTTAAATCCAAATTAATATAATATATTATAATACTTCACAAACAATGCGATTAAATATAAATCTGAACTTTTTGCGCAAACGTCAATTTGACACAACTTCTATTGTGACGTTTCTTTCACAGACAGTTTGGCTGGCGTTCGGTGCTCCGTACAATATTTGAAAATCTATATTGTCTATGAAACTTTTTTATATTACCAATACATTCATTCTAGTGAAATTACTCTTCCTAGTATGTCTTTTTTTAGTAACGTTTCATTACGATTTGACATACAACTATTTCAAGTTTTATCATAGCGGATGTCTTAATATTAATTTTTTTACGTTACGCTTTAAGGTTATAAGTACTTATTTATTTCGCGTTATTCTGTCACTCCTATCTCACACATTCTATCTCTCTTTCGCACACTGAGTGTGGTAGAAAATCAAATTAAGATTTTTCCGGGGTAACATTATTTTTCTTTTTGTCTTGCGGTATTGATACGTCCCGCTAGGCCTATTTTAAGAATATACCAAATATAAATAGGAAGAGCCATCATGTTTGACATTTGCGCAAATAGAACAGAATAATAAGTTATTAAATAAATAAGATAATTCTATAAATTAAAATACGCAAGGTGAGTAATTTCCGCTAGCTAAAATGATAAAAGGCGGCAGTCTCTAGGCGACGCCCCTCTAAACACACAAAATACGAAACACAACGGCGCGAAACCGCGGCCCTAATCTTAAATAATATTATAATATTGAAGGAAGGGGGCCGCGCGGCTGAGGGCGGTCTACATGCCCTTCATTTTATTCGTCTTGAAGCTGACCTGCAGCACGCGATTGCCGAGGGTGTACCCGTTCAGTGACTGAATCGCCACCACCGCCTCGTCGTAGTTGGTCATCGTGATGAAGCCATAGCCCTTGCACTTGTTGGTCTGGAGGTCCCTGATCACCTTCACGCTTTGGACGGCGCCGAACGGACCGAACAGCTGCCAAAGGACGTTCTCTTCCGTTTCGGGGGCTAAATTGTACACAAATATGCACCATTCTGAACCTGGCATCGGGAGGACGGCTCCAGCGAGTAGGTCTCCCGCTAACGGAGAATAGCGTTGAAGACCTTTGTTTATGGCCAATAGGGACTTTCCGGAAGACAGTCTCGGTAAGGGGGTGGGAAGTCGAAGATGTGGAAGGTAAGCTGCCAAAGGCGCGAGGGCCTTCCCACCGCTGCTGGGGTTATTGGCGAATTTAACCGTGATAGGCTCGGTGGCCCCTTTCGGGACCGAACCGTTCAATTCCTGAATCGCTCGCTCGGCTTCCGCTCGCTGATCGAATCGAATAAATCCTACGCCTTTGCTTAAACCCGGAGCGTCCGCTCCCCCGAACGGCCGCAGGGCTGAATTATCGCACAATATCCTAGACGTTATGATCCGTCCGTAAGGACCGAACATCGTCTCTAACTCTTGCTGACCCATACTCTTAGGCAAACCGGATACGTAAAGATTGGCCCCCTTTATCGCCTCGCTGGAAGGTCGTGCGAACGATACTTTGATCGTCTTATTCTGAAGTCTGAGGCCATTAAGAGTGGCTATCGCCTTCTCCGCATCTTCCGGGCGATGGTAGTTGACGAAAGCGTAGCCTAAACTCTGCCCTCCTTGCAGCGCATGATTCAACGCGTCCGGGAAAGCCGCCCCTTTGTTGCGAATCAGCTTGCAACTCTCCACTTCGCCGATGCTTGAAAACAAAGACCTTATCTCCTCCTGCGTCATGGCCTGCGGCAGATAATTAATTATCAGATTGGTCTTGCTCTCCTCCGCGGTCCCTCCGTTCTGCTGTTCGGCTTCGATGACTTTAGACATCATGCCGGATTCTTCGATCTCCAGGATGATTTTGTTGTCTCTTCCTCGTCACAAATATACCACGCCCTCTTTCACTCGCGCGCGAACCCGCCTTGCTGTCAATTTATCAATCTATGCTAAAGTTTTTCTCTCGTCAAAAGGAGTGTTCGATTTCACTGAGTCGACCGGTAAATCATAAAAAGAAACGCGAAATAAAAGGAAATAGAAACAAAAACGTGGTAAACAAAAATACACGACCTAGTCGACCAGCCGCTAGCCTCACTGTGGCAGTCGCCGGCGGGGTATTGATCGAGCGCGCCCCTTCGAACCACCCCCTTACCACTTTTCAACCCCCTTCCCTTTGCGAGCACCCCCGGCGGTGAGTAGATCCGCGACTTCTGCAAATTCTCAACATTTTAAAACTCGATCACGTTCAAAATCACCACTACAACAGCTGTAAACTTTAAAATAGTATGTTTTATTTACCGATTGATTAGATTGTCTTACTGATAACACATAATATATAAATCCTTCACATTTGCGCACTCGATATGACAAAGTTTTATTTAATAATACTTCCACGTAATGATAGTTTAGTGTTCAAATACCATGAAAAGACAAACTGCAATATTGTCTGCATCATTTCTCTATTTTCTTCTTTCATATCCGCTCCTTAAGTGAAGCATATGGACACCACGTCCCGCCTTCAAATATTCCGGCCAATATTCTTGCGTCCTCCCAGGTATGTATGATCCTCATCCCGTAACTCCACTGAATACATTCTATAGATAATATTAAGCGGCCTTCAGGGACGCCAATGACCGATCGGCTTAAAGAGTAGGCAGGTCAGTTTCAGACTCTCTTGAGACATCCGCAATATGTGGCCGAGCCAGATCCAGTAACGCAGTTTCACTTTGTCAGTGATAAGTGGCTGCATGGTCCGTTCTCTTATATTCTCATTTCAAACGAAGTCATACCACCGTATCCCCAGAATCCGCCCTAAGCATCTGTTTAGAATAAAGAGCTTAGAATACTGTCGCTTTGGGTCTTTTTGAGTGCCACATTTCACAACCGTAGAGCAGCACTGACAGAATGCATGCATTGAACAGGTGGCATTTGTTTTTTACCCTGTATGGCTTGGAGTCCCAGACATTTTGCATAGAATTGAGGGTTGAAAGGTATTATTTTTTTGTATTACTAAGTCAGTCAGAATTAATTTACAAATAAATTGCTTTTTTAACTTTGTTTATTGTTAGATGTCCTGATTTGGTATTTTTTTACCATTCCGTTTACCAAAGGGAAGCCTATGAATTTCAGCATTGTGAAGATGATCATTCTAGAAAAAAATAATCATACATCAGTAAATTTTTAATGCCATCAAGTATCAAAGTATGAAGTCTTGCATGTCTAAAGTTTTTTTTTAATACTTCAGCTGTAGGATTCCAATCCGCAACTCCCGGCTCCAAAACGCGAACGCTAATATTTATTATAAGTGTTATTTTATTATATTAACTTCATGCAGTGTATATTGTTTTGTACTTTTATACAATTTTGTATACTTGTGTTCACTTTTTATACTGCTTTTTATTACTTCATTATTTTTCAATTTCTTAACCTCTTTCTTCTAAAACCTTCTTTTTAAACCATACTTACTAAAATAATGCAACGATTATTTAAAAAAATTGAAATTATCAACAATCAATTTAAAATTATATTACTTATGAATATTATTAAAAATATCTTTCAAAGCGACATGCTTATTGTTTTTCGGGATGTACATTTTCAGTAAATACAAAAGATTCGAGTATTATGTAATTTAATATATTTATATCATCGAATAACATCGTTCATAGATGCAAAGTTGAGTAATTTTACCTCGAAAACATTTGCAACATACCTGCCTAAATTAAGGGTGAATATCATAACGAAAATAATGTTATTAAATTGACCCTCCATTGGAGTAAGTTAGTACTTAAACAGAAGGGCTTAAAATGTGCTCAGGTGTTGCGGTCAAGTTAATAATGCGAATAGGCTAAAATGTATTATAAACTATCTTGTTTTCAAACACAATTTAACTTTCAGGATTTACATTCAACACTTGTTTTATGTTTTGTACATGGGTAAAGTTTGTGAAGTCAGTAGTCGAATTTATATTTGGATGTAAATGGAGGAATTTCAATACTCTAATATACTGTTAAATGTTATAATATTGATATTATAATTTTAAGTTTACTATCATTTAGCATATCGCTGATGAAAAATTAATATCTCGTACACAAGATAGCAAAATAAAATACAAGAGATGAAGAGAACTCTCCGAAGAACTTCACATTGCGGAGATCCATATATTATACTTCACTCTGTGTAGATCCATATGCTCCACGTTAGGAGCGAACATGCTATAAAAAGAAAAATTTCAACATTATAAATATTTGTTATTTTAATACCGAAAATATAGTGATAGTTTTGAATAACTTTGTACAATATTAACATTTATTTTATTATGTTTATAAAAACACGTTTATCGTCTATATGAAAAAATACAAGCATGTGTACAAAATTGTACATTAATTTGTACTAGTAAAAAAAATAGCTTAAAAAGCTTGTGAGATCGACTGCTATGATTTTTAATTGGAATGTAAATATATAAAAGAAAAATCAATCAAAACATACTAAACTAAAAATGAGTTACATCTATTTAACTATGTCTTCTTTGTAGTGGGCATACAAATAGTTTTTCACGATAATTTACTGTTGGCCAATCGCTGAACTTATAAGACATTCATGTTTGTATTTCTTATTCATCTAAAGAATTTGAGCCCACCGTATCAATCCGATGAAATGAATGAGATGACATTTAATTTTTTATTGGACTTTCATCTCCAACTGTAACTTGTAAGGCCTACGTACTTCCACTTTATAAATAAGCAAGAAAATTCACCAGACTACCTAATAGCCATATAACTAAATAAAGAGTTGGCTTTTTTTTTAATTTGATATAGCATTTAATTTTTATTAAAATTATCTCAAAGTGCATTGTTAAATAAATCTATTTTCTGTGTTTATATAAAAAAGAACTCTTTATAATGTATAAATTATGTTGAGATTCAAACAATCGTACGAATTTTAATTTATGTAATGAAATTTAAGCATGAAATTGTTTAAATGTGAATTTATGAAATCGTTTTATTCAAGAACCGTTTTCTCGTACAACACTTTAAATTTAAATTTCTTTTACATCTGCAAAACTCCATTTCTTCGCATAATGAAGTCGCAATCGTGGCACAATAGAAATGCATTACTTTTCTCCACACGAAGCACTCCAATGCACGCCATTTTGATGCATTATGCCACTTTAACCACTGTACTGGCGCAATTTTAATATACATTAAAATCATTTAGAGCTAAAATTATACATTACATAGTTCTTTACTACGCTTTGTAACAACAATTGAGTATATGTAATATCATATTATTTAACTAGGCATTTTAAAATTGTACTCCACTGAACAAGTGCATACTGAATTAATAGTTAATATCACGAATATTTTATTTAAATTCTCAAATTTTTTATTATATCTGAGAGGACGGAATAAACCAATCATTTGCTTTTTCATATATCACAATAAATTGATGGAGTTAAAACCAAAAACGCTTCTGTTAATAACATTTTCCAAAAGCTGATCCATCCGCTTCCATGATTTATAAAAATACACGTAGAATTTCACTGTAGAATAAGTGTCTTCCAGACGTTTTTCAGAAATTTTCTTATTTATAAATAACTAAATAATTAATTACAAAATTTAAATCTTTAACACAACGGTATTATATATATATATATATACTAAATAACAATCGAATCAATTGTGAAAATTAAAATACTATAACATCATTGTATTCTTCAAAAGAATTATAAATATATCAAAAGTTTCTGTATCTGTATTTTAGCATTCGGCTTACAATTTGAAGCTATTCCAAAAAAACATTTCCACTTATCATATGCAACTTGCGTGTTGCCATTGCAGTGTGAAAATTTTAATTCAATTTCTCGTGGTGCGCAATTAAGTTTTTAACCCTTTCGTCTAACCCACCAACACTTTAATAATAACGGGCGCATGCAATAATTGTAATTAGAATACGGTCCTGGTGAATTAAGTGCGCAATTTTTTCGCAAACATGAACTTTGTTAAAGAGGGAAATAAAAATACTCGCGTGTTTCAAAATTGTATGATTATACATCTGGAAATATTTATTTAAAGTCATACTTATGAACGAATGCTAACAAATTACGTGATGTAATTTAATTTTTAATAATTTCTTATGTTAATATGAATATAGATGTAGTTAAACAATGGAATTACACGACGGTTACATTTTTAAATTATGATTTCATTTGATTTCTTATCAATTACTTTTTTTCAACATTTTTTCGCGTTGGTTTTGTATAATGTAACGTAATTTATGTTAAATGGCCTTCAATTGTGTAAATAAATTATTCCATCATGCTTACAAAACATTATATATAAGCGCAGATTAGGTGATTCTTATTTGGATAAACTTTTTTTTACCATATCCGCTCCGTAAGTAGATCATACAATCTACAATGTGGACATACCCACTCCAATAATGTACATGGACTTTGGAAAGGACACAGGACGTAGCCTTCAATTTCTCAAAATCAACTTTGAATCACGCACGCTAATCTCTTAGACATCGAGAAGAATAAACCATACTAAGATCAAATCCTTCTTAATTGATTACAAATTCATGCTAGTTTTATGATGCTGCATTTTTTAAAGCATAAAAGTTTGTAGATCAAGTATATAAATGGCTGATTCAACTTCAATGCTCAATCCATCACTTCCATCTTTCAGATTATACTATCGACGTTTTGAAATCCACTATTCTCATTTTAAATTTTGGTATTTGTGTTTAAAAGTGGATATTTTTTTTTATATAATTAATAATTTTATATAATAATAATAATATAATTTTAATATACAATATTTCGACGTTGGCTTCAAATCATTAAATATACGTTTTTTTGTGCCTCTTGTAAAACTTGTTCTGTGTAGGTTACGTCTTTTTTCCTTTCCACTGTCGAATGATCGATCAAAATATCGCCGTAATACTGGCAAAAGACGTTAAAGTGAAAAAGTGAGTTTTGAAATAATCGAGTTTTAA
>JAGVSQ010000818.1:0-34016 GCA_022683975.1 Rhyacophila evoluta
TTAATATTATTTTTTTTCTAAATTAATATAAGATTTGATTCACAAACATCCCATATTTTTTATTGTATAAGGCTGTGTAAAAAAAATAGAACATATGTATGAAAAAAAAAACAAATTTTAATTTTTCAAGAAGGTGAAAAACCAACTTTTAATCACTTTTTTAGTTGTGTTTTTTAAATCATTTTTTTAAAAGTTAAAAATTATAAATGAAAGCTTTCTTGATAATTGGAAAGGCTAATTAAATTACACATAATATAAAGATAATTACAAATAAATAATATTAATATAATAAAAAAAGTATGAAAATCAAAAAACATACAGATTTCTAAGCATCTGAGTTACTTTAAACGAAAACTTTTCAGAGAATGTCGGAATGGTTGATATTAGACACACATTCTAGTCAGCAGCCATAAACTTATAATTAATTTTTAAGGCCGTCAACATTGTAACTTGTTTGTTGTTTATGTATTTTATTTTAACCTCACATGACACATCCGTTCAATTATTCAAATTAATTATTAACAAAACTACCATATTTTTAAATGGCTTCGAATGAGATATCGCTACAGTGGAATGGCTATCAAAACTACATGATTAGTAATTTAAAGGCATTGTTTCACGATGAAAGATATGCTGATGTGACACTGGTAACCGAAGGAGAATGTTCTAAAGCTCACAAAGTAGTGTTATCGGCTTGCAGTTCTCTATTTAGCAATATATTTAAGGTACCGTACAAGAACAATATAAATAGTAAATACACTGCAAATTCATTTAGATGCCTGTCGTCCTAGAATATAATGTTTGTTTAATATTTCAGCAAAACGCATGCGAACACCCTGTAATAGTTTTACATGATATAACGTCTTATACATTGAGAATATTGCTTTCATTCGTTTATAATGGGGAAGTTTGTGTGTCTGAAGATTATTTACCGACGTTGTTAAATGCCGCTGATTCTTTAAAGATTAATGGACTCTCTGTTGACACTGACAATGGTTACAATTATTCTGTCAAATCTCAGTTACCCCAACAAAACTGGGAAGAAACTGTACCTGATTTCAGTCAGGAAATCAAAATTGAAATCGAGCCTGACATTTTAACTACGGAGACTTTTGACAGTGAAAACAATCAGCCGGTTCCAGAAAAGGTACCGTAATGTTTTGTTATTAACACTTGGCCTGCGGGACCTGTAATGTTACGTGATTGTGTACTCTCTGCTAGACTCAAAACGTTCCGTGCCTCATAATTTAAATATTTTGACTCCCAAAATGTAGTCAAAGACTTTTATTACATTTTTATAAGAAAACTAGAAATCCATCTCGCTATATTTCGTAAATGTCGTCACTCATATCAATTTATAAGTGTGTTAGGGTTATCCTACCCTAGACTATCATTTCTCGACCGAAATCGTCTTCTTTGGCTTAACTTTTTTTCAGCTCGGATGAAACATTTACAATACTTTTGTATTTTTTAATCTTTTAAATGAGTTTTAAAATGTCGATGATGATTCTATTAAATTTTTTCTTAATCGTTGAAAATTAGCAATATCTTAAGGTTAACTGATAATTATATAAGCTGTGACAATAATATAATATTGAGAAGTTGATAGATAGATTCTGCATAAAATGTTGAGTACAATAACAAAATAATATTATAGAAATATCTAAAGTATTTTAGAAACTATATTAATTTTCGCATTACGAGCATTTTACGAATTTCCCAAAATAGCCTGCAGTTTAAGTGTTTAATTGTAGTTTGTATTATTTGTATTTATTAAGGAGATACAATTGAGTATCAAAGACAAGTTGTCACAAAAGACTGAAAGTGCTCTATGGAAGTTAACTTCAAAATCAAAACTCTTTGAACCTTCATGTTCACGTTACTTGTTTTGTTCTCACATTCATACTCATTTACATTCATCACACTGTTCAGTCAGGCTAGATTAACATGTTTATATTAAGTAATTTATAAACTTTCTCGTGAATCGTTAATTGTTATCTGTGTTTTGCTTTTTGGCATTTTCAGGCTGTTTTGTATATGTCATACAATGTGCCTTTGCCAATATTAGTATACATGCAGCCTAAAGATATCCTGGATTAATATGTAACATTTAAGGATTTATGTAGGTGTTCATAAATTTCTTATAGTTCGAACTTTTAAGTATCGGTACAATGCAGTAACATTAAATTTTTAATGTCAGATGAACATTGAAATCCATTTGAGAGATTATTTGACGTAGAAATTTTGCAGCAACTCTTTTCTGCTTTTAATTTCGCGAATTGTTCAGCTCATCAAACATACTAAATTGTACTAAAGTTTTGGCTCATTGTATAGTTTCTGTAGATGATACTTATAATGATAAAACTGAACGACAATTTAACTTATCATTTATTGACGTCTTAATAGTGTGAAATATTGAGAAAGATTAATGTTTAACATAAGCCATAATGTTTTATATAGGCTATGATATATGACTATTAGAGTAATAACCAGTCAGACAAACTCTTGCAATTTCATATACTCAATCAATTGATAATTGCTCTTTTTATTATTTATATTTTTATTCATAACAAATCCTTACTTTTTTAGCTCATACCAAAACAAGAGCGTTCTGATAACTTTGTTTCAAAAAAATCAAGGATTCATAAGAAATTTCTAAAAACTAAAAGAGCTAATGAAAACACTACAAGCCTCAATAAACGCTTCCAACATAATGAAAAGCATAATAGTATGGTTGCTGATTCTTCTTTGATGCAAAGAAAGTATAAGAAAATATTGATGAGTACCAGAAAAAGAGAATACGAACAGGTATCAAAAGGCACAACTGAGATTGACATATCATTGTCAAAACAAAAACTAACCAAGGAAAAGGAATCGTTTCAAAGTAATACTGAATTTGATACTATGGATAATGATAAATCGAGGACCAAAAGATGTCTTGCTGATAAAAGAATTGATAAATCAACAGACACGCTATTGTTAACAGAAAAATCTGTTGATTCTCCAGATACAAATACTTTCTGCGAAGGTAATTTCTTTCAATAAAGTTTTATTAGAATTCCATCTTTTTTCAAATTTTGAAGGATTTATGTTGAACCGTTTTAATTTCCATACAAATTTATCCAATGTTGTTAATGCAGTTAATTAACACTCGCCTTACTGTCCCTTTTGCTATGGTGATGTCTTCCGAGTGTCCAGTAAAAAGATATGTTTTGAATTCAAATTGTGGAAAGTCTGCCACATAAATTATTGTGAATGCCTAAAAAAATCATTTTATCATGTATCAAAAGTCAAATAATATATAATTAGTGCAAGAAATGCAAAAATAAAAGAGACGACATGTCCAGGCTGATATGCTTTGCCGACTGATCTAACCGCTTTGAATACTCCCTCTCGTTCCCTCTGAGATGTATGATATCATTCATATGAGTGATGGATGCTACTGTTACACACATACCAACGTAATTTGATACACACTACATTCTGGTCCTAGATTTAATATGAAATAATTATTTTTGTTCAATATTGAAATATCAATATTTTTATTTCATAATGGCATTGAGATTATAGGGCTTTTTATGAAAAGTGCATGAATTGATGTATTTGGAGAAATAAAATAAAATAGTACTGGTCACTCACTATCCACCACAGGACAGTAAGAGTTAATAAGGTGAAATTTAATATTTGTTTTCTGTTCACATTTTAGAATTCTGTGCCGTGGTACCAAATGAAGAGCTTTATTCCAGTCCTACATTTCCATGCCCGTTTTGTTCTCGTGTCTATCTCAGTTGGGGATACCGCAGGCGACATGTTAAATCACGACACACCACAAACAAGTGAGATATACAGAAATAGTATTGTTATTTTAAGTAAGCAATAGACAGGAACATTATAGGATAGAGTCATTGCTTGAATGGAGCGTGCAAAATTGATGAAAACAAAGTTGTCATGTTATCATTAAAATGTTTTCTTTGACAAGGCCAATATCTTATAACAAATAATATCTGTAAGGATATAAGTATTTGTTCTCATTTTCTTTGTCTGGATTTTGTTATGTTCGTCAGGAGGAAATATTGTTATACAGATGTGTAAAACCATTTACATATAATATCAAAATCAAGCACGGCTATTAATTTTTTTTTGTAATCTTGCTTCTATCAGAGTTCTAATTTGGATCCAATAAATTTATACATTCTACAATATATCTGAAGTCCAATCGCAAAATATATATTATATGGTTCCTATTAGTGTCGATGCAACTTTACACTTGTATCATTATAGGTATTGCAGGATTTAAAATATTGAATGACACAACAGTCCGGTTGAAAAGATATTGAATAATAATACTTTAATTATGTATGTTTTATCTGTATCATTGATTATGCTGAACCGATGTTAACCAAATAATTGAATAAGCCGTCATAGAGCTGTTGTGTTGGATGCACTGGAAGAGTTAAATAAAAATGATGAACCCGGGGAATGAGCAGAGCATCTCTGTTATCATCATAATTCATAATCTCCAGTACTGTGCCATACTGAGGTTATGAGTTGACATCGATCTTCACATTGACAATACCAAAATATTAGTTTGTTTCTTTTGCTTAGTTTCAAAACAAAAAAAAAAAAATGTTTACCAAGGTTTAATGTTAAATGATTTCCTCTGTATTTCTATCGTGGAGTGCATATTGATTGATTTTAGAATTTAACTATTAGTAAGAATTATATAAATTATTAAGCGAGATCTAAATTACAATGTTTTCTAAAGGTTTAATTTTCTTATGTCTGTTTTATATTTGAACAATATTTGTTTGCAGACTTTCATGTAAATCCTGCAGGATCTTATTGGGCTCCCAGACAGAGTGGTACGAGCACGCAATACGTATTCACGATGTACCAAAAGCAGTTGCTCGAGATGGATTAGTCGTAATGGTGGAAGCTCATGCTGTGCTTGCTTCCTCGCCTCCCAGCCCCACTTCTTTAATTCACCATCTCCAACTAGATCACTGCGAGTCAGCGAATGGACAAGTCTGATAAGTTTTACTAGGATTTTTCAAGCCAGGCACTGAACTTATTATTATAGTTTATTTTTATATGATATTTGAACCATATTTTTACAGCATTTGAATAAATGATCAGTGTTAACATAGGTTCCATATTAACTTAAAATAATTAAGATAAATTTTAAAAAATACCTTGATATACTCAACTGATTAATACCTTTTGGGCTACTTTTTCTATATTTTGTGAAAATTTTGTCGATAACAGAAGGGCCTAAAATATCATCATTATTGATTTATCATTGGATATTACTTTTGAATGTTTATGATTATAACCGAGCAACATGGGTTTCAGTTGAAATACATGTAATATTATACATAAAATATATGAGGAGATAGTATGTTTTATAATAATTTATACCAAAGCTATTATTCTGAAATTCTTTTTATTATGTATTATATATCAAACAGCCTATACCTAGAGAGGTATTGATGAGACCAAATATTTCCCGCAAAAATACTACAGTAGATGCAGTTGGAAATTTTTCAATAATTATATCATATGAAACCAAATTACTTTCAATGAAAATCCACAAATTTGGTGTGGAGTATGAAAAATTAACATCTAGTATCTCAGGGTGGGTTTTTGTCAGTCCATTTTAACATGATTAAAATTATTAATTTCTTGGTAGCTATTTTTATTATGTTAACGCTCTAAAGTGGAAAATTGTTTAACATAAAAACGCTTAATGTTAAAAATTGGCCAACATGAAATAATACTGCGGTCCCAACAGAATCTATGTAATTTCATGCATTTTTTTTCTAACACGAAAAAAAAATTCTTAACGTTATAAGATTTTGCATCTCCAACAAATAAAGTGTATCTATTGCCACCAGCCGCATCGTCACCATTTTTCACTAGGTCTAAAATTTTCACACAATAATTCTTAAGTCATGCATTGGTGCTGGAACTGGTTATGGCCCGTATTACGGATGCCTCCAGAAAGTCTAAAGCCTTTTGTTTCTTCTTTCAACTGATGGGACTCCGGTGTCATGGAAGACCAGCGGATACCATCCGTAAGACGTACTCGGTGGAATTAAGATATGCTGGTATGACTTGAGAGGATGCAAGACGGTTGACAGGTGACTGAAATTCCTTGAGGCGTCATGTGGCAGCCAAATGCTCTGTATAGGGAGTATGGCAGAAGAAGAAAAATTCCTAGCTACTAATTGTCTTTAGGTAAACCCAATGCCAATTTTCAAAAGTCAGTTTGTCTTTGATCTCGCTGATGACTATGTCAAAAGTGTTGAATTTTGTGTTTTTTTTGCATGTTGACGCCTTAATCTGTAAACCAGCCAACTCTATGTGAAATGTTCAGGAGGAACGAAAAACTTTGAATGTGTATGTGACTTATGGAGTTTGATGGCGTGTGCGGGCGATTTTACGTAATTCAATTTTTTTGTGAATTTTGTGCGTTCTGTGGGCTATAAATAATTAAAGTTGAATAAAATGGCATTAAACCATGACTGTATGGAGAATAAGTCATCAATGTGACTTTTAACATGAAATTCTATTTCCATCCCCTCAGTTTCATGTTAAACCATTTTCACTGTATGTGGTCTTCTATGTGCAACTACTGTATACATTTTTTGATGAAAGCTTCATTAAGAATCATCTATAATACTTTGAGTACCATAGAAAAACAAAATGATTATTTTTAAAATATATTATTTGCGTATATTCATAGTGCTTATTGTAGTGTAGTATCATGAAGTATTATATGTTTATTTTAATTTATGTTCGTCTACCTTTTAATTCATATTTAATTTCATAAGATTTTGTATAAGCAACATATAGAATTATGAAATTTTTGTAGAATAGTACTTAAGTGAAATTAAATAATCTATTTTTTTACAAAATATATTGAAATGACCATTCGAATTTAAGTTACACGATTAGATGTATTTATTACTAAAGGGAAATAAAATGTGCTAGTCATAGTAATTTATAATGCATGCTGGAACGTGGTGGAAAAAGTGCCAACAAAATATTTTTGGATAAATTTTAATACATAATTTTGACCATACAATGTTTAATTAGTTGACATATTGTATCCTTGCAATAGTTCTATTATATGTTCCAATAGGATTTTCAAAGAATCAACAATGTAATAGAATATAATTATGTGCTTGCCTTCAATACTCACTCATTTTCTAACTCTGACATTTTAGAAACAGTGAAATGAGTAAAGTTTCATATTTGTAATGTGTACATATAGTTTTTGTGAGAGTAAAATATTTAGTATTTTTGTAATGCTAGTGCTAATTTTTTAAATTATTTGCATGTCGAAATTATAACCTATACTGGAATTATAAAAATGAAAATGCATTTGGGAGTACTGGAAAAGTATATTTAAACCGAGTCATATACTGTAGTCAGGATTTGACTTAGTCTATATTTTTCTAAACTGTGTGCTATTAAATTGAAAATCAAGGATATTTAAAATTATATTATAAATCAGAATGTGCCCGATTTTGGATGATTAAGAAGTATTTTTATATTCTATGTATGTATTTGCTCATTAAAAGTGTGATTATGAAGTCAAATTATATATTTTTTAAGCAATGGCTAGTGTGACTATTGAAATTGAAGCAAAAAGTACTATTTTTGTATGTGTATTGATTAATATAAAATGTCTGTTTTGTGTATATATGTCAGTAATATTTTTGTAACAATATTCGGAAAGTATTTTTATTAAAATTATTCTGGCAGCATTCATTTAGTTTTCTTTCTTTGATATAATCCAATATGTAATTAATTATCTAGTAAATGGTACAAGACAAACTCTAGGTGCGATTATTATAATATGTGATTCTTAAATAATAAATTATTGCATTGGATGGTAAAATATGATAGTGACAGTTAGTTATATTGGGTCTCGATTATAAATTTTTAGCCAAATCAATTTTATGATTTGTATTATATCATTGTAGATTAATTTAGGAATGCAGAGTTGAAACGATTGTATTAGGAAAAAGTGTGGTCGTTGATGGAGTGGCTTATAGATCGACTACATAACCTTCGACAGTGATGCCCGGCGCCAGCTGAACTGTAACACCCGCCATTTTGTTTTCGTTGAAATCATTGAATGAAGGCTCGTTGACCTCATTACCATTACAAGTTTCGTTTTCCCAGCGTTCGTTGGCAGAAATCTCAGCTTTTTTAATGGCTACAATAAACCTTTCAACGGAATCCTTTCTTTTAAAGTCGGCACGGGATTGAAGAGGTGGAGGACTTTCTCCAACCCGTTTCATTGAAGCTCGGTTTCGTGGAGTTTTACGAAGCATTGCTTGGAAATTAAACGGTGGGTCATCATCGCTTTTTGTATCTGTGTTTTTTGCTCCAGCCATGTGTTGTAGTTCGAATATTGGATCTTCGGTGCTTCCTCGCGTGTTTTTGTTTTTGTCTAACTTGGGTGCCGCACGTTTTTGATTTTCGATATTGTCCAGCGTATCACGCTGAATGGCGGCTCTCGGAGGGACCGGAGATTGTTTCTTTTTGTATACTGGAGGACGGACATTGTCCTTTGGCAATTTCTTAGCGAGCTGTGCTGGATCTCTGCAGTAAGGCAGGTGAATGAGATCACTGTCTGTGGGGCGGGTGGCTTGCGGGGATTCTGGTCGAGGTTCTTCGATAATTACAGCTCGGCGATGCGGGCGATCTTGGGTTCGACGCCGCAGAGGTTCATCCCATGTCTCAGGTTCTGAGTCGTATCCTACTGCCATTGTGTCCCTGAAATTTTTAGTGATATTACAGTTAAAATATAGGACATTTTACAATTGTTTTAATGTTTTGGAAATGAATCTAGGCAGATATAGAAAAGTATTCAGGGTTTGTAAATATAAGGTATATGTATAATTAGTTAAATTATTTTTGTACTTCATTTATCTATTTGATCAATGAATGCTGTTTATATATTATGAATTATTATATTATAGCATGAATTTTTCCTTTCATACTTTTTTTGAAATTCTTAAATGAATATTGGTTAGAGATACTAAAATAAATAAAAATCTATGGTTGTAAATAAAAATTACCATTTATCAAGCATAGTATTAAAAGTCACAGTCATGACTTAACATTGTATCAATATTATGTATTTAAAATACATTGCCTTGAATTGTATGGACAGGTACTATCTGGTTCTTCTTAAATAATGTTGTGGTGCAGTACACCAAGTGAACACAAACACAGGATTTCTAAAGCATAGGTGGAGCAACAGGATTAATTATAAAAAAAAATTATACTAAAGTATATGCATATTATAAATTAATATTTTATCTGTTTTTCGAAATATTGTGAATAAGATTTAATGTTTGGAGTATTCTTTTATTTTTGCATTAATATGATAATTTTGTTGGTGTAGCAGCATTGTAATGTTTTGAGCCTGGAATATTTAGTCACGGTACGTCAAAATGAAGTTGTATAAGAAAAGTTGAAAAAAAAAACAATGGAATGTTTGTATATTTATACTCGTTCGTATTCACTTCGTGTGTCACACCGTTACCCAGAATGGTTGTTGAAAAGATACATTACCTGCTGTGAAAAGTTAACCAAGTCTTGGTAGCGGACGGCCCGGTACTGGAGCAAGACTTGGAATATGGTTCTTCCGCGCCATTTGGCGGCGTACCGCCTCAGAAACTCGGCGGTGACTTCGTCGATCTTACCGGTGGACCGGTCGATCAGGGGACCGTACGCTTTGCGCACGGCGTATCCGCGAAACGCTAAGAATTGTGAACGGTGAATAGCGACATACTTCGTGTGCATAACGCGTATCTAATAATCAATGATGTCCCTCTGAATGTTCTCAATAAGTTCGCCATGATTTTCGGGATTGACCGCGGCGAGAAATGGGCAAGAAATGACTGCTTACAAGCGAACAGTGAGTGAGATAAAATAAATGGAGATAGACCGTCTCTAATTCACAACTTGGATATCCTATATTCAATTTTTACTCCTATTGATTTTCAGTAACGCGATTAATTCAGTTTAGATCTGTTTATATTATGTTTTCGCATTGAAATATGATTATTATTAGTGGCGGATTCAGCACTTGAGAAGCCTCAAGGGCAATTCAATTTTGAGGCCCCTAGGCCCTGATGCCATGAAGAAATAATTTCACCACTTCTACACCAACAGCAGGAAATTTTGGTTTCTCATTTTTTAGGGTCTCAAGCTTTCTTAAAATTTCTATTTTTGTCCAGAGTTTGTGGTTTCTCGTTTTTTTAGCTCGTCACAGTACAAATATGCACGTATCACATTCTTGCTTTCGAGGCTCCCTTTATTAATGGGGCGGGTGCCTAGTGCGCCTATTGGGAAATGCGCCACTGATTATTATTGGTAGTTACGAAACATAAGAAACTGAATTGATCGTGTTAAACCAAGCATAGTATCAATAAGTAATTTCATAATTTTATAATTACACTTTTCACCGAAGAAAAGTGTATACTGTTTGTAGTGTAATATACAAGTATGCATAGGCCAATCCTCTTCATTTAATTTATTCTTGTACACGTACATTCAATATATGGACGACACTACCCTATTATTGTATTTGAACATCCATTTACGTATTGAACTTCTAATATCTTTTGAGTAGTCCTTTCGATAAGGCTACTTACTATTTTGAAGAAGGCTTAATGGAACTCAGAGAGGGACATCACTGCTAAGAACATAAATCGATCATCCTCTCACCTTTTTGAATCCTGAGGGCGGCGTCTTCCTCCGACATTTCGGTCGTTTCCTGTCGCCGCATTTCGGTCGCTGCTGAGCGAAAACTCGGTTAATCGTGCGATCGACGTATTGTGTGTGTGTTTTGATTAAAATATACGATCTTTCTTACCCGCTTTGAGAGATTTATTCTTTTCAGTTCGCCTTCGAGCCAAGAATGCTCTCATCATGCACTGGACTTTAACGATTTTTTTGACTTGCACTTCGTACAGTCTGAAAAAAAGAGATTGATCATATACATGTGACTCAGCAACCGCATCAGATTCATTTCACTTTTAATTTTCTCACCTCGATAAGTATTCGACATTATAATATTTGAGGAAAACTCGTGTTTTCCCGATTACCCATCCTTCCATTTTCAGTCTCACAAGGAGAAGCCTGCAATTGTCTCTGCTAATATCGACATTCTCGTCGAAGTCGAAGGCCAAAAATTTGTATCTGAAAGAAAAATGAATCCAACTAGTTAATTAAAAGAACTATAACCAATAGTTTCTCAAACCAGGAGTGCTACTTGTTTTAAAGTGGACAATTTTTTAACAGTCCCATTTGAATACTTAAGCAAATGAATGTTTTTAAGTTTTAAAATCCGGCCGAGTAATGAAAAATGTGAATCGATTTATATATTAATTTATTTAAGTTTATGAACTTCATAATTGTGACCTAATAAGTATAGGATTTATTTTTTATCATACTACTCACATGTGTGATTTTATATCTAACAATAAACCATTTCGTTGAGTAAGTATCTAGAGTAAACAATTTCTAAATAAATTACTAGAAGGAAAATATCGAAGTGACGTCGACGTGATAGGTGTGAATGTCGACGTCGTTTATGGTAGGCCGTGGATCTCGCGGCTTGGCCACCCTGCTTTCGAGCGAAGATAAAAAGATGTAAGACTGTATGTAGGTCATATTACATCCAAAGATCGAAAGTTCAACCGGTTGTCAACCCGACTTGAGAAGCTCTTCTCTTTCATACAACATGATATCGGACACTCAAAGAACATGCTTGGTGTTCTGTGCTTCGCAATATAAGTCAGTTGTGGATTTTATTTTATTTAAGAGTAATCTGACAGAGCTTTTATTGCTTAGTCTAGGAAGTCTAATGGTCAGGATGTAGTTTACCAGGCAAAGCTGATGGAAGAAGAGCTTTCCACGTGCCATATAACGCAAGGATTTTTTCACATGAAATCCAAGCTGTTATAGCCCATCGATCTAATCAAATTTTAAAGTCGAAAAGTGATTTGATAATGGCGTAGCAATAATTAAATATCTATTAAGGCTATTTAAAAGGAGAATCTGATACTCTTCCATTTAAGTAAAATAAATTATTTCTTACAAAACCGCTGACCGTAGCAAATGTTTCGGAGATAGATTTTAAGAATAAATAAGTGGTCATTTATTTTATCTAAACGATAAAAATAGTAAGTTAAATATTTGTATAAGCATTATGTTATGACAACAACCGAATTTTAATTGTAGAAAAGTTTTTACTAATACGTGAAGCACACATTGTTTGACTTAAATTAAATTTGATTTAATTTAATATCATATTAGTCCCCATAGACTACCCAATATACATTTAAATTTCTGTAGTATTATGTTAATATGTAAGTATTGTACTATGGAATTTTACCGATGAAATATGGTAAATCAATGTTTAATTAATAATTAACTAATGATTTAAAAAAATATATACTATTTGAGTTAAAAAAATACTTAGATTAGATTTTAACATTTTTTTCATAATTATTACTTATTATTATAAATGCATTTCTTAAACTACATTTATATGTATAACAGAAATAAAATTATTTCTTCGCACAAGTAATTTTAACTTCTAGCAAAACAATTTTATTTATTTTTACGTTTTGTAACTTTATGATACCTAGCATGTTTGTAAATAGAACAAGAGTTTCTTGACGACACCAAAGCTGAGTCTGGTCGTCGAGTTTGATTGAGTTGGATATTTTGCTGTAATGTGATCATATTTGATTAAATTGTCTCTGCGGGAGATTCGCGATGGACCGAGGAAGTGGAGCGGGCGGTGAGTGGTGATACGGAGGGTCGACGAAGAAGAAGATACAGGGGCCGTGCTGCGTCCTCCCGGGAAGCGGCGAAAGGTTGCGCCGTGGGGGTCAAAGGATTCAATGCACGAACAACATAATCTACTCAATCCCCCTTTCGTATTGTCAAATTGAATGCACACAAGTTATTTGATATTAATTTAGGCTCGTCTTGCACCGATCGATCTGGCGTTCTGGTTGGAAAGGGTTGTTATGTTGGATATCCTTTAGAAATTAGACCTACAATACCTATAGAATGTTACAAAAAAAATGTATTCAAGTGCCTACATACATCATACATGTAGTACTTCCATGCTTAGTTATTTGTGACACTTTTACTTCAAGTTTTTTGTGTAACGTGATTAATGTGTATTTATTTTTTCGATAAAAAAATAATTTGATTTCGAATCTTTTATGTCGGTATACCGTCGAACAATGAACGTAAAACTTTTCCAAATATGTGCCGGAAGTCTCGGAGGAGAGATCAAAACTCTTACTTTTCCATTTTATTTTAATATGGTATATATTTGACATCCTGGAATAAAGTAAGTAGCAGGCTCTATCTATCACACTAAAGTGATAGTTCTGATAATAGCTCAAAACCAAGAACGATTAGTTGTGATTATTATTATGTATCGCTTTATATTTTCAAAGATTAAATATATTTGCGAAATTGAGAGGATCTAGCAAAAAGAAAGAAAATATAATTGCCTTCGTATGAATTCCGCGAATGGTATCCTGGTCGAAAATCCTGCTTGCCTGGCGCGCGCTGTATCTGGTACTGCTAGTGCGCGCACTTGCTGGCGTACCACATCAGCCTGAAAGGCGAAAGCGTCTCCTTCCTCAGGGGTCGGTGTCACCGATAGGGAGGGTCGCACACACCGCACGAAATGAACGCCGCAGCCACCAGAACCACCCAGAGCAAGTGCACGAAGCAGTTCAAGACTGGCGGCGCGGAATGTGCCAGCTGCTGTCCGCATTCGGTGTACTTGCGAATATTGCCCCCTTGATTCGGTGTTAAATTTCTGAAAAGAATATTTACTTTTTATCAGTAATCTGTAGTCTTCCTTTGACTACAACATTTCCTCTAGTCTCCACCAAACCAAGATATTTTGTGATACAAAAGGTATTGCGACGCGATTAATGAAAAACCTTTATAAATAAATTATAAAATCTGCTTAATAATTGTTATATGGTCATAGAAATAATAAGCTGGTAGTTGAATAGATGTTTCGATCGGATAAAGACAATCAAAGGTGTTGTTTATTTTTTTTATAAAGGGCATCCAGTTCTGCATTTTCAGATTTTCTGAAATTCAGCAGCACAATGAGAATCGAGTCCGCACTCTCCGGATACGAGTCGCACACCTTAACCTCTTAGCTATGTAAATTATTTAATAAACACCACCAAGCTGCGCAGGTTTTAAATATTTCGCAGTTTGATTTGCATTTAGAATCTTACCCTGGTACTGGGTGTAGGCTCCGTACTAACATCCTTCTCGGAGTCAGTGGACCTCGAAGGCGCCGTGAGGCTTCCAGCTTTGGTAAGCTTATGGGTGAAAAGCTGCCTCACGGTATTGTCTGATGATGCACGCAGTGTCTCTATCATTTCTGGAGGCAGGAAGTCTCGGTTCTTCTCAGCTAGGTCCCGCGCGTCGTAGTTGATCTTTCCAGTATAATGAGCCACGCTGAATTCGTGGCTTCCAGATAGTTTGACATAGGGGCCCTTTGAAGAGTTCTTTATGGTGCCTGAATGAAAAATAAAATGAAACTGGATATATAATAGATAAATAGAAAGAAGCCATGGCTGTATCCACTAATTCTGGATAAGTATTTATGTCGTATTTCATTAAAACCATATGTATTATGTTTTATAATAAAACATTCTATATTATGATGTATTAGAAGAAGAACTCGGATTTATCTGGTAGTGCACTAAGTACGGGTCGAATATATTGCTATGATAATGACCTTTAACTAGTCAAATAAATGTGCAAGTGTATGTATATAAATACGTACGTTTTATGTTTATTTGATGCGAATTTTGTATGTCCAAAGGATGGTATACATACTCGTATACAATACATAAAATGTTATGAAGCAATTTGAATAGTTTTAAATTATAGTATTTTTAACAGATAACTTTTATATACCACTTACTCATAATGTATTCCTGGCCACCAGGATTACGGCAGGCATCATCCAAGATGTAAAAGAGTCCCAATGGTCTCGCCATGAGTTGGTCGACGGCTGCTTTATTGTCATAAAAGTGTAGAGTGACCACCGGAATTTCTTCCTCCTCCTGCTCTTGCATCTCCCAAGCGAAGAGTCGCTGGTTGTACAGGAACTGCATCTGTTCGTTCATGGTGTTGACGATGAGTTGCTCCAGCCGGTTGCGGTGGAAGCACTCGAAGCCGAACATGTCCAGCAAGCTGACGGAGAATTTGTCTCCGCTGCGGAAAGAAATTGGCCACTCATAATTTTAATGGGGGCAGAGGCAGTGGCATTGTTTGCATTGCACGCGTTAAGGACCGAATTGGAATAGTTTGAATAATTATACTAAGTTATTATTCGACAATAGTAGTTGATTTTATCGATACCAGTAATAAAATATATTTATAGTTTTCATATTGTATAGTTCCATATGCCACGAATTCGGGATGAGTTTGATAAAAAAATAATAACACAGATTTTCGGTCTCCCAAAATAAATAAATACGACAAACATGGAAAGCTCCTGTTTGATGATGGCATTGTTCCAGCGCTTGGTGCAAGAATTTTATACTGTTGCATAAAGGAAACCTGTAGTGTTTATATTAATTTATGTATATATATATATAATATGAAAGAATGTCCATCCATAATATCCATCTTACTACCTACGTAAAAGCCTGTATGTGCAAGCATGACATTTTGTAGAAAAATGCATCAATGATTCAAAGCCCAATTGCAAAGCATGTAGTTGCGTGTTTATACTGTACGAGAAAACGGTGTAGTCGGTACTTTTCCCAATGTTTTTTTGTGCTTAACTATATAATAAGTGCTACATACGTGATTATATACAATGTCGCGCCATGGGTTGCAGGCGCTGCTGTGCAACAAGTTTTTGAAATACCTATTTACATATTTCCACTGATTTATATCTTGAAATTTTTTAACGTTCTCTCTCTTTTTAAAGTATTTAATATAAATATCTCACATTTTTATAGTAAACCTGTTTTCAGTACTGCCTTTTTTTTATAAAAACGCACCCATAATATTCAGGCACCCTTGTATGGTGCACAATCTGGACATTAGGATGGCGAGTGTTGTAAAAAATAAGGCAGTGGTCAGGTTTACTGGGCGGTGGATAAATTATTGTGGCTTAAAAAAATGGAAACCTTTTACTACCCAGTAGTTTATGGAGGAAGAAGAAGATTGTATACTCGTTTTATTGAATTAGTTAATATGTCATACATATTATCAATGTTATAAATTTAATGATTTTCGAATGTAAGTGATAAATGAGAACTGATTTTTATTATTATTTTGCTATAAAACATACCATGTTCGCTCCAAAAGTGAAGCATACGGATGTACACATCTCCGCTATGTGAAGACGTCTTGATAGATTATTTTCCACGAGAATTGTTTGTCAAAAAAAATACTTAACCCAATGGGCATTTAAGCCTGCATTTTTGAATTTTTAAAAATCCGACAGATGTGGGAATCGAACCCGCAGTTCCCGGAGGCGCGCACGCTAAGCTCTACGCTACCGGGGAAACTATTATATAAATTTACTTTCTTGGTGTGGGTATTGGTAATTGATCGACTAAATAAATGTGACCATTTATCAAAGACTTAGAGGGCAAATTGTTTTTCTGAAACGGCCCTGTCTCGTGGGAGAGAAAAGACGGTTCGTTTTTTGCCCGCCGAGTGCAAAATAACTGGCGCGCAGCTTCCGAAAGGTTTTTAGGGCGGTGGAGACCGTGGGAACGGCTGCGAACCCGTCCTCTGACAGCGTGTAACTCGTCAACCTTTCCATTCATCTCCTCCTCTTCATTTTTATTTTCCCTGCCTACATTCTTAATGGAAGATAATTGACCCGACAGCTTTTATCGATGCTTCTTTATTGAACTTAATAATATCAGAGCTTTTGTGTTCCTATTGATGAAACTAGCTCTAAACATATTGATTAAATCATGAATATAACATGTTATTTTCATAGTAAAATTCATTTTTTTGCAGTAAAAGGAATTGGTAATTCTTACTATACCATTTAACGTGTTTTTTTTATAACTTAGTCGTTAGATTTTAATCACGTTATTTATACTTTGTACACGTATATGAATCCCATATTAAGAAGAAATATCAATCTCTTAAATAAATAATATTTGGCTCACGAAATGACACTGAAGACTGGTTAAATATTAGTATTACAATATAATTTTATGAATTATTTAATGCCGTCGATAGTTATTTCTGTTTTGATTTAATTACTGAACATGTTCGAATATTACGAAAGAAAAAGTGTCTCTTGAAATATCTAATTAAATAAAAAATGCAGTAAAAATAGAGACATTATTTCTAATTAATCAAATCTACTGTTTCTTTTTAAAAATAAATGTAAATATTTGAAGATATTTAAAATACTAACTATGGGTAATTTGTCTCTTTTAAAAAATATTCTTATAAAAAGATGTCAAGACATATCTTCCAATTGCGGAGATCTATATAATTTATTTATGAAGTGGAGGTCTTTATACCGTGTAGATCTATATGCTCATCTATCAGAAGGGACATGGTAAAGAAGAAGATGAATTTACATATAATACATATATATGAAGATATGATAGTAGAAGGATACCTAGATAAATATGTTACGTATACAAGCTTAATTTTCATTTAGTATCAAGGATATGGGAGTATAAATTAACAATACAGTGATATGATATAACTATGGATACTCACAAAACAGATCGCCCAAATGCCAATTTTGAGTTAATAGTATTCACGAGCCAGTCCAAAAGGCGTCTATAAATAGTTCCTGCAAGTACATCACGAGCATCTCTTGCTTCGTCAGTGCTGTGACTCCTCTTCACAGCAGTTCCCCTTTCAACCAAGCAGTAGTTGATGAGAGCCCACGAAAATTTGCTCTCGTCTAAGCCCAGCAAGTTGGATACTTTTAGAGCTTCTTCTGCGTTCTCAACTTGAGCGGCTCCGCTGTTGCTATCTTTGAACCTTACATTTCCCAGAACAAGTATTGCAGCCATTATTTTCCACAGCGCTTCAATTTCCACCTCGGAGAAGTCCAAGTCTGCGAGATACTGCGTTATTTCGGCAAGTTTACCAACGTTTCCTTCAGGATCATCCCTGGCGCACGGAATCTTGGGAGGAGTGGATGGGTCAGATATTCTCAAGTAGCGATATTTTCTTTCTGGCTCAAGACTGTAGGTATCTAGTTTTCCTGCTGCCTCCATGCCGTCATAGAAGTAATAAATTAGATTGAAGTTGGCATGAGACCTGTAGAACAAATAAAAAAACCAGGTATACTATTTGGGTTTTAAATTATTTGTAAGATAGTTTTCATCTAAATCAGTGAAAGACAACAAAACTTTATAATTGGATTACATTTGATTAATTAAATATATAACATAGAAGAGAATTTTTGATTTTTTTTGTTTAAATATGATGTTACAGATTTACCTAAGGGGCCTCTAAATTGCCTACCTAACAAAACGAAAAACCCCGAGGAGTTGGAGGAAGTACACAATTTGAAATTTTAAAGATAGTGCGAAACCTAAAAAAATGTGGAATCACAAAATTCTGGAAAAAAGTTTAATATTCAAGAAAAATGAGACTTTAAAAAAAATGACGATTGCGCTTCGCGCATAAGGGCCTCTCGTGTGCTAAATCTGTCACTGATTCCACAGTATAAAACAATAGTTCTCTAATTAAATATACATACATTAAAATGAGTTTCCAAAACATTTCTTTCCAAAAATTGGTAGTCAGAATTTTTAAGATTAGATACTTACATATCAGTCGACGAAACTCTCCACTTTTCGAGTTGGTAAAGCCAAAAGATGGCACCGCTTAGTTTTCCTGAATTGCCAAAAGTGGCTTGCGTTTGTATGATGCACCTGGTGGAGTTTGCATTAATGTGAGTACCAGCAGAAGTGGCTGCAGTCAAGATGCTCATTGCTTTTTCGATCATCTTGCCGGTAGTATCGCTTCTTTGCCCGAGGAATGCCAGGTGCCTGAAGCAATGCAGCATGCTGGTTGACTTTCCGGAATGGCTTTCTCCGGAGAAAACGACATGTTGCGGCTCGTCATGATGCAGAGCATCCTGGTAGGCGCTGTCAGCCACAGCATAGATGTGAGGCGCGTTATCTGATCTTGACTTGAACTCGTATTTTTTGTGAGTCTGTTGAACAAATAATCTATCAAACATGTATTTTTATTCTAAATATCTTTGTAAAACATTTCAAATTATATTTTAGTTAAAACTAATATATAAATATAATAAGGTATACCTTCACCATATATATTATGCTTATTCTATTTTTATAGTAAACTTAAGTTAGTTGTCTTAAATCTTTCAATAATTTTAATTTGAACAGTTCTGATTAATATATATTAAAATAATATATGTTAAGAAAAAACGATGCGTATAATTATTAAAAATGCTGTTGAAAATTTCTGCCGTGTCATCTTGCTATCCTCAGTGTAAATTACATGTTTATAATAATTATATTATAATTATGTAGTTAAAATATGTATTAAAAAAGATAGCTTTTAAACCAACCTCTTCGTTGTAAATATCAACATCCTTATTTGGGTTCAAGATTAACAGAACATCTCCAATAAAAGTGTGAAAGGATCCTTTTGACATCTTGACTTGCAACTCATCGACAATAGTGTCTTCGTTGATGTTATCCAGCGCGGCTAGATCTTCCACATGCATCGTCTCCGGCTCTGGGTTACTTTCCGTCTGAAGTTGACCTCCCCTTACTAGCCTCTCTGGCATACGACGTTCTTTGCCGGCATCACCGACTTCGCTGACCAGCATCTTCAACTCTTGACTTAGCTAAGAATTAATAAAAAAAAAATGCTGAAAAAACTAGCCACTTTATGGTGTAATCGTTATATGTATACACTTTATAGTTTTGTCATTAAGCTTGAACGTAGTTTGTGTTTGTTAAAGAAAAATAAGAATTAAATTCATATAAAGATAGCACTAAGATCGATCGTAAGCGAGAGATAGACGAGAAATGAAGAATAAAAACTTAAGATATATTCGAGTTGATTCCCACTGTACATCTTTTACCATGTTTCGTTCATTTCCTGTTGGAGGTTAATTACGAGCGCATTCGAATTAGTAATTTAATTATTGATAGTATACTATTAGAGATTGAAAATTATTTTTAATATAAAAAATCAAATGTTTTACATGGTAGTCATTATCCGGAAGTCCTTGAATATACGGATGATCGATTAATTCCACGGAATACGGACGGTGTTCGGGATTTTTCTCCAAACATCTGCAATAAAAAATAACAATTTTTATTAGATTGTTTTTTCATGTATTTAATCAAGCGAAAGAATATAGCAAACATCAATAGTAACGTTCTAACTGAAAAATAGGTACTTATATGAAAGTGTTCACAGTCAAATCTCTACAAATTTGAGGAGATAATTACTACAAATATTACAAGTTACTCTGACTAAAATATATTTTCCTACAGTAATTAAATCGATCGAGCCCATGCTTTGAACAGTTTTAAATATTTGCTTACAAATATATATGCCGACTGTGGAGAGGAAAAATAAAAATAAACAACTCCCTCCGAACGAATTTTACAGAAAAGAAAATTAACGTATATTTAAAGATTTTGAGACAAAATCAAAATATTACGTAGACACAACCTTGAAGTGCATGACGACTGAAACTCGTGTTTTATTTACTCAATAGAATATAAGTTATTTAAGAAAAAATAAAATAAAATTGATTAGGCAGAGGCCCTTTTTCCTGGCCACAAATTTTACTGGCTATCTTTTTTTATATTTTTAAGACACATATTTAATTATTCCTTTCCAAATAACATTCTGTTAGTTAGCTAACAAAATGGATTTGTTACTGGCAACAATTATATATAAATATAGATACTTACTCAGTAATGAAATCGTTAAGATGATTCGACCAAGAAGAAGGTTTCAACAGTCCTGGAGGAGGATTCCTGACAATCTGAAACAGAGCTCTAGTCGGATGCATGTCCTGGAACGGAGCCTTTCCATCGGCCAACTCGATTGCAGTAATCCCGAGAGCCCATACGTCAGCTCCCGGTCCGTATCCTGCTTCGCCGCCAGACACGACCTCCGGAGCCATCCAGCTCGGAGATCCTATAACGGTTAAGCGCTTAGCCGATTCACCGGACAGCTTGCAGGACAGGCCGAAGTCTGCTAGCTTGATGTCGCCATCTTTAGTCATCAGGATGTTGCTGGCGCGGACGTCGCGATGTATGACGTTGTTCTCATGGAGGTATGATATACCCTGTAATTAGATTAGAAACATTGGCTGGTATTTTGGTTCTGTTCAACATTACAATAATATCATTTTATGCTTTAATCATATTGAATATCTGTAATATCAAATATGTACTTATTGTTATTGCATAGTTTTAAAAAATGTAAAAATCTTTTGTCAGACTATAATACTTTTTGCTAACATTAATTATAATAAGGATTGAGTAAAAAATAATTTTACTTAATAAATGTTTTCATTTGTGCTGCATGCGACATCTAGTTTGTTAGATTCAAATTTATTTATATTATTTTTTATTTCCAACACTTGCTGTAAGTCTAAAGGTTGACTAATTTAAAAATTGTCTCCCCGGTGGTTGGTAGCATGCGCGTCTAGGAATTCAGGAAATGTGAGTTCGATTCCCCATCTGTCGGATTTTAAGAATCCAAAAATGCAAGAGTGTATGGCCGTTTGGTTGAGCAATTGTCTGACAAACAATTCTCGTGAAAACTATCTGTCAAGACGTCTTCATATTGCCGAGATCCATATACTTCACTTACGGAGCGGATATCTTGACACCACATGCTCCACTTTGGGAGCGAACAGGGTATAAAAAAATTAAAATTATAACAATTATAAACCTGAGTTTTCTCATCAAATAGCTTATTAGATATATAAATACTATTTTTAATAATGTATGATCGTATTCCACATATTTCAGTAACAACGTAAAAATGATTGAATTTATTAACGAGATTGAATCGATTATAGGGTTTCCAAACTGAGTTGACATTACACGCTCACCACGGCCATCTTTGCCGCAAAATCCCAAGAAATTTTAAATGTCAGCTCATTTTGGGACACTTTTATTTTTGGATAAGAAAATTGTGCCTGTTTTGTATGTAATAAGATTATACTCACTTTGATAGTTTCCTTCAAGATGAAGGCAATGTGTTCTTCCGACATTTTTTTGTCAGAAACTTGAAGTCCACGCACTAAGTCTATGACAGAGCCGCATTCGCAAAACTGCAATGAAAAGTTATATCTTTGATTACAGTTTATATTGTAATTTCAGTCCTATAAAGAACCATGAAGTGATATGACTTGGAAAATCTATCGTTTTTACGAAATATGACTGAACTAGTCACTGTGATTTGATTTTTATTAGTAATAAGTTTATGGAATTTAAAAAATTCGGTGATTAGCAATAATCAGAATGAAAATCGTGAGCATCACGTTCGTTCCATTATAATATACGCAATAGTCGGTCAAGTAGTACTTAAAGGTCTTCTTCTTGTCAATCTAAAATAAAATAATATCGACTACAATAATAACATTTTAATAATTCGTTTGATCAAATCTGAATATGATATATTATTAAATGTATGTATTGTTTTTTCAAAAAGATTTAAAGTGACTTGCCTCCATGACGAGCCATATTTTATCTGGAGTTCCACTCCTGTCACAAAACACGCCATAGAAGTCAATCAAGTTTGGCTTCGACGTGCAGAAGTCCTTGAGGATGATATACTCGTCCAAGATGCTTTTTTCATTGTCCTGGCTGGCCGTCAGGATCTTCACAGCGACCTTCTTACCACCTGCATTCCGATCGGACGCCACGTGCACCTGATAAAGAATGAAGATATTAAAAAATGTTTGCACGCGATGTGGAAGTTATCGAATGCTCAGATAATTTTTCTGCAAGTAACAGAGATTTACTTTCGCGATGAACGTATCAGTGTAAGCAAATTCAGAGATAAATTTATTCATTTTACAGTAATTGGTATAAGTTTATCTTGTTTATAAGCTGGTATCTAGAATCTTGAATTATTCATTCGTTAGCTGCATGAATATGTTCTAATACAATATTGAGATCAGAGCCGTAACATTTAAGTTCCCAGATTGTGCATCGCATGAGGGCGCCTGAATATAATGGGTGCCTTTTTATCATAAAGATATAAAAAAATCGCCAATATTTTCTTTGTGAAAGGATATTTATATTATTAAAACAACTCTTACTATAAAAATTCATGATACTTGTATAGAATGCTGGTAACTTGTATAAAAATATAATGCTACTTGTCTCAAATAATAGTAAATAAAAACAAAAATACGGATATTTTTAAACGGTAAATTTAAGGTGAAATCAAATAACTCTCCCAGTAATCGAATGGTGAATGCGCACGTTTCGGTACAGATTTTGCGGGTTCAAATCTGAATATATAAAATTTAGCGGTATATGATTTTTAAACAAAATAAAACGATACAGAAATTGTATCGTTTTATTTGACCTATAGATTGAACGATTGGCTGATTGATTATTGTTAAAAACCATTTATCTTAACATAAAATAAATAAATATTTTATAACACTTTAAATACCGGGAACGCCAATTGGCGTCATATAACACATGTCTACTTTCGCATGCGCATTTCGCACTAAATGCGCATGGTTCACTTTTGAAATGGACATAGTTGGAAAAAACAATTTGCATAAATGGATCAAGCAAATGTGTAACAATAAAAGATGATTTTAGTGAACGTTTAGTTTGCGTGAAGTAATCCGTGGAATGCGGGTTCTATTCCCAGATCTCTTGGATTAGTAGAAATCCAAAAATGCAGCGCTGGATTCCTATTAGGTTGAATAATTGTCTGACAAATAATTCTCGTGAAAAATAAAATGTCAGGACGTGTCTTCACATTGCGGAGATCCATATACTAATCTGTTTTCGGAGTATATATCTTCATGATTTGTAGATCTATATGCTCCATTTTCGAAACGGATGTGGTAAAATTATTTTGAGAAAAAAAAAACTATTAAATTTCACTAGGGCCGATCAAGACATTAAATGTTTAAAAAATGTGATTGGTCAATGAATGAAATAAATTAGTTAAAAGTGGATAGTAACTATAAAAAATACTTAATCGGGCTAAAGTTTAGTCAACGTGAGATGTTTTTTTAATTGCGAGCTCTCCAAATAAATTATGTCTTCGATTAACAAAAAACTAAATAAAAGATAACACTATCTGCTAATCGACGAAATTAAAAGGGTGTTGAGTTGGACCAGATTCCAGCGGTGAGGAATGCGATTTATAAAAACCCCGTCTAATCGATTCTCAGCTCATGTGGCATTTCCAACGTCGAGTAAAAAATGGATTTACAGCCTACTGTTCTAGAATCCACGTAATTACGTTGCAGACACTTACTGGAGCTGTGTTGAGTGAGAGTTTGGTAGGAAAAAACGGATAATTATGTGATAATTTGTACATACACCAGACGTCTCCAACATTTTGCTGTATCTATAATCATTATAGTTGATGATATTGTCATTGAAGAATAAAATAATAAAGCATGATTTTTATCACGTCCGCTACGAAATTGAAGCATATGGGTCTTCATTGCAAAGATTTACACTCCGGAATATTATAGATCTCCGCAGTGTGAAAAAATTAAATTAAAAATTTTCTCCCCTACGATAATTGGTTGTCAGCCAATTGTTCAATATATTGGGTATCCAGTCCTGCATCTTTGGCAACGATGGGAATCGAACAACTAACGTCCAACTCCGAAATGTGCACGCTAACCTCTCGGTCACTGGGCACAAATATATCATATGTGATAATATTTACGAAATAAAAAATGTTTTATATGCATGTATACTCGATTTAAATTTAGCAAACATAAATAATGATCAACATCAGTGGCGGATTATGTATAAAAATAATAGACATTTATTAAATTTTTAATTATAAAGTTACTATATCATCATTACGACATCGAATCTGAGATGTACCACGGGGTGGGCATATGCCATACAAAGCGAACAAGCTTGGAAAAAGAAGATGAAGAAGTAAGAAGTAGTTCTAAAGATGCACGTTTTGTCCAATGTTTAAAGGGGCTCTTAAGGAATAATTCTACAACGCTGTGTACAAATTTGTTAATTGTGATTTTATTATTTTGCTTACGTTTATAGTATAGAAGATAATAATAAAATAAAAATAAAAGATACAGAAGTACCCTTTTGATATCTCTTAAGCCTATATATATATCCTCAAAAGAACCATAGTTCTTAATTCTGTTCTTTTGTTTATTTTTTTATTTTGGGGTGAATTCATTTTTTGCAAATCGCACTTAAAAATTTGTACACCAGACCAACATCTTATCGAGTAAATTGACAAATTTATCAGTCTATTATTGATTAATGTTAGTCGTTTTCATTTAAACTCATCCATAAATTAAATTTAAAATCTCATCTTTGTAACTAAATGCATATTAAAAATATGTTTTATGAAACTACATGCACGAAACCGCGTGCATTTTTACTGGAGAATTTCAAAGCACTCGCTTATCCACTCAGTCACAGTACGTACACATATTTATTTGAATTAATGATATATTTTACTTTGAATTAAATTTCAAACATAGTTTAGAAAATTCTCGGGTGATAATATTTTACTTGTTTCTCCATCGAGGCCCGCTTTTAAATTGCACTAAGATAAAGCTGTTATCAATTGCCTTATTTAAAGTTAATTAGTGAAATATTTGTGGAAAGAAATAATAATAAACAGGGGGAGATGGCGATTATGTAATCTGATGGGAGCTTTTACAGAGAAAGGACCCATAATTGCTCACTCGTTTGTTGCGAGTTTCCTCACTAAATGATAAGAGTAATCGCTTAGTGAGCGGAAGGTCCGCTGCTTCATTGCCGGTGAGAAGGAACCCATTTAATTATCGTGCCTCTGCGCATATTTCAACGTAAAATGTAATGTTCTCGAGTTAAGTATGTATTAAGTGCTTGTAATAAGTCAAGATATAGGCAACATTTTAACGCAGGGGTCTGCAAAACTTAATGAAATAAGGGCCACATAACAGCCATTTAGAGCGTTAAGAAGGCATATTATTTTATAGATTATACCACTTTAATACACTTTTATACTGGAAGCAGTAACGGATATCGGACATCAGTTGGTCAATAAAACAGGTGACAGCTGATCAGCAAAGATATACCCATGCTGCAACTGTTGTATTAGGTATCTAACAGATTTGCTATGCGTGCTTATTAATAATTTTATATTTAATTATGTTGCACTATACTCGTAAATACCATGATTTCTTAGAGCTGATTTATTATTCCCCTTAAAAAAAGGCCATTGGTTACCATAAAATATATATATGTAAAATAGGCACATTCGGAGATAAAATACAAGTACATATACAAATTAAAAGAATCATAGTTATAAATACTATTTTTTTATTAATTATGCAAAAATAATATTGCATAACATCTGTTTTTTGTTGGTAATAGAATTTAATTTATAAGGCTTTGTCTAACCTATAGATACGATTTGAAAACACCTGAATTAATGTATAAAAGTTATTATAAACAGACATTTATTACTGTAATTATTATTAAAGAGTTTAATTGCAATTAAGTATACGGTTAAAGATTCGGACGCGTAGCTACCGTGGAGCGGTTGGAGCGAATTGCTCCAGGAGCACGAATTACGGGGACGCAAAATTAGATCGATTTGTTCGATTTTCTATAAAAAATTATGAATGAAATAATTTTTGGATAAATAAAGCTTTAAGCATCTAAATATACACTTGACTTATCATATTTTTGACTTCAGAAAATATTCATTGTAAAATAAATATATTTTTTAATAATTATTTATCTATTAGATAGATTAGATAACCTATTGAAATTAGATTGAAAACAAATAAATCCAAAACTCTTCCTGCGGGGGCGCAGCGATTTATTTTCTCACGTGCGCTGAATATGTAGCTACGCCATTGCATTTAAGTGGTTAATAATGATCGAAGTAAAATTCATTGTGTTATTGGCGAAGAAATTATACTAACCTGACCAAATATTCCTCCACCAAGGTGGTCACCAAGGTCGTACCGCTCATGAGGATCTGGCAAGGAAGCCGGATTCAAAACGTCTCCCATGCTGAAGTTCTCTGAAAAAAATATTGAAAGAAGTGATAAAACAATCATAATATCTGTTTATTCTCCCAGTAGACTTTTTCCTAAAAAATATTTATGTACTAATACTTTGAATAGCTTTATTTATACTCATTTAAATAAATATTTTATATTTGAGTGTTGTATATATATAACAATGAAACACCCATTTAATTTAACATATAAATTAGTTTTATTTGATAATATGAATAAAAAAAAATCAATGGCCTAACGGAAGCCTGGGAAACAAGTTGGTGGGATTACTAAATTCCTTACAAGTAAACAAAAAATATATTTTAAGCATTTAAAATATTTCTGAGAGATTCGCAGTATCAGTGTTTAGAGGCTGTTTAGGAGAAAAAAATACGGTAAAAATGCCTGTTATCCGAGTTCGGCCAAAAAGGGTTAAGTATAAAAACTCGCGATCGCACAACGACCTCCGCGAATTCTTTCCAGAAAACTTGCACCAATTTATTAGGCATTTTAGATCAATGGCATTGCAAAAAAAAAAAAAACAACATGTTCTGTATTCGGATTCGTGGCTACGATGCCAATTTTTTGCGAGTGTGATCTTTCTGAAAACGTTTATTTCAAAATATTCAATGTTCCCATGCTAACCCTTTAGTTTTTTTTTTTTGTAATTTTAAGGTCCTGTCACTCGCTTGATTTAATTCGACCAGAAAAGATGTTTGTCGATTCAGGTGTTTCTGAAATATTATTTCGGATTTAAAAATGATTCATAATTGCCGGTAAAATACTAACATGCCATTATAATTTTACTATTGAATTCTGGTTGTATATATTGCATCCTGTAGTCGAGAGTTAAGCAGGCAGTTTCAGTGCCGGAGGTGGCGGGCTCGAATCCAACATTATTTTGTCAGGCCTCAGGCGAACGAGAAGGTCTTTTCTCGACAAGGCTAGATATTAACAGGGTATGATTAATTAGAATAAGAATAACGCACAATCTAGTGCACGCCAACCAAGGTCTTGGGAAGCTGCTTCTGGGACACTTCTGGCACTTATAAAGAGCGCCTCACGTTGTTACGCCACGGTATACGCCCCATAACGGGTGTGGAGACTTGGCGGTTGGTGGAGGAGAAAGCAAAAATGTATATACTATGTTTGCTTCAAAATTTGGAGCATATAAGTTTATATGTTATAAGAAATGACCATTTCAAAAATAGACTTATTTTGAGAAATTGTTTTATGGTAGTTTTCAGCATATTGTCCCTCAATGACCGGACAATGGTTTTAAATTAATATTATGAAGTTAAATTCAAAGAGTTCAACTAAATAACCAATAAGTTTTTCCAAAAATTAACAACCGTGTTCATGAAGACGTAAGTCTTTTTTATTTTATATTTCGAGAATTACTTTAAGTTAAAAAAAGATCGTAGAGAGTGCATATTATTATAGTTTGAATAATTTTGTTATGGTAAGTTGCTCACAATAGCTGATTTAAATATTTATAATCTTCGATCATGACGTTTTAATAAGTATTGTTAAGTTTTTCTAAGACGCAGTGGGTACTATTTTGAAGTGAGCCTTATGTGGTGGGCATGGTACTTGGTAAAGCAATTATGTTTTCACTAATGGAAATGTGATTCTGCTACACTGACTAGCTGCCTTTGTTAATAGCACATTATCAGGAAAAATCTTCTGTACGTTTTACACAAAGCATATAAAATACTTTAAAATATTGGTTGAATTAAAATTCAATCTTACTATTTAACCAAGATATTTGGGTATTGGTATATTTAACTAAAATAACTTAAACATTTTAATATAACAATTGTAGTGTATAGATCCAAATGTTTTATGTATTTATTATTTTATATTTTAAAAAAATATCAAAATTTTCTAATTCAGAGACCGTATGATATGTCTTAAGTTTTTATTATAATATATTTTACGGCGATCTCAATTAGTAAAATAGATACTTTTAATAACATTGTATTCATCCACATGTAACAATAATATATATTAATGCTATCCAAATATAGTACCATTATATTAATACAGTTATATAAGTTGTATATTTATAATTATCTATAGAAGTTATGACATTACAAATACTGCACGTGATAACAAAGTAATTTACCTTCAAACGTTGTGACGTAATTAAGTAGCTCGTTTTAAGTTCGTAAAGTACGTTTAAATTTATATTGAATCACGTTTAAGTCAACAATAATCTATGCTTATAGATACAAAATCTATGATAGCTATGGAGTATTTTAAATTTTAATGTAGATATTATTCTATCATATTAAAATTTAAATATATATATTTAAATATATCAAGTTTAATAATGAAAATATTGTGATCTTATTATTTTCGCTCAAAATGACTTAATAATTCTTTCTTGTTGCACCATTCTATATGCATGTCTTATGGTTATTTGATAATTCAAAGTTATTTAAATATACTGAAGGAACATCCCAAGAAAATTTGACAATTTTATTCAGATCTAAGACCTACACTGAAAAATATATAATTCTGCTATTTTGCATTCAGAAAAATGAAAAGTATGCCATTCGTAAGCAATTCTACAAATAAATCGTTTAAAATGTATTTTATTTATAAATATAATCGCAAAAAATGGCTGGTAATCAGTTTTGACATTATCATGCTGCATTTTACGCAATCCATATGCTATGGATGATTTAATTTATACTCAAACTTAATTCATGCTATTATCATATATTAACTTTTTACATAGATATACAATACATGGCATTTGTGTATTTAGTGTGGTATATACTGTGCATAAGTTTTTTAACTTTTTAGTGAATAATTTTTAAATTCTAACTTTTATTGTATAAAGCTCGTCAATAATGTGCTTAATATCATCGTTAAATTATCAAATACCAAGTCTAATAAATAATGGACATGCTTTGGTGTCACAAAATTTTTGAAGCCTTACTTTTAAATCCTTAATGCTAAGTTTAGATATGTTTTTGTTTGTGATATCAGCGATAAATGCTAAGAACAATTGTTTTTCTTCCTTTCGTCTAGCTTTTTTGAATGTATATAAAGTAAATAATAAATATAATTTAAAAAAATAATAATATATGGTCCTTTGTAGTATATTTTTAGGAGTCTAGAAAAAATATAAAAGAGTTCTGAGAAAAAGTTTATAAATGTAAAGTTTTCACAATATTCAGTAGCCCATTATATATTCTGTCTATGTCGGATGTGGTGAAATAATATTGCGTGGCAGCCTGATTCTTGATTATTTTAAACGAAAGTTATTTTTAACTGAAGATCAATTGAAATATTACTGTGCTTCGGTTCCTTGAAAGTTGATTCGTAAAGCTTGCTAGAAAGTTCAAACTGTAAGATTTCATTCGTGTATAAATATCAAAGCGAATAAACGAAAGCTTTCGCTACTTTATGAGATAAAAAAAAACTAATAAGGCCGCGATAAAATATGATTTCCTCGTGGCAATTTTGAAGAAGTTTTAAAATTAAGCCAAAGAGAAGTTCGTTTTATCTTTGGGTCTTTCATGGAAGAAGTAAGGTCGTTTAGAAAGGCAAGCAAAATTGAAGAAAATTTATCTTTTTTATTTCCTGATTGTAATTGTTAAAGTCAACACTATTACTTTGTTGAGTATTTTATTCAATTTATTCACGTCGTTTACGGCTAGAATTTAATTAATTTAATGAAACTCAACTCATTTTATACTAATATATTTTACTGTAGTTAGTGCGTTTCTTATATTACAATGTTACACCGGTAATTTAAGGATTAGTACGTGCGTCTCGTATCGAGGAGATGCAGGTTTGATTCCCACGTCTGCCGGATTTTTAAAATTTCCAAAATACAGAACTGAATACTCATAAGATTGAGTAAGTCTCGTGTAAAGTAATCTTTCAAGACGCGTCATGCCAAAGAGTGTAAGAAAATCGAAAAAATAGGACTGGATCTCAATGAGTTTAACGATCGACTGAAAACCAATTCATAAGAAAATATGTTAAAACATGTTTTCAGACTGTGGAAATCTATATACTTTGGATTGGATATCATCATACCATATAGGTCTACATGCTCCATTGTCGGACCAACAATAGTAAAATAACTGTGTTATCGTTTCTTGGTGACCGAATGGTTAGCGTGCGCGTATCGCATCTGGAAGATATGGGTTCAATTTTCATATCTAAATCATTTTAAATATCTAAAAATTCATTGGATGCCCATTGGGTTGAGTAATTAATTATCTGACAACCATTTCCCGTAAAGAATAATCTAACAATTCACATTAAAATATATTTACACATTCTATATATTTAGCTTTCAGAGGGGATATCTTCACACCGTATAGATCCAAATCCTTTTTGTAGCAAATATGATAATATATGCAGATACATCTTTATGGCCGTAACGGAGCTTTCAAGTAAATCGTAGTGGTATTGCAAAAAGTTAAAAGCTTCATAGGCTGTTTTAATACAGTCTAAAAATATTGTATAGAGCTTAGTTCATTCATATTCGTACAGTTCTAATAAATGATATAATTTCATAGTTCGTTAAGCACGAACTCGCGAGTGAATCTAACCCCAAACGTAGTCTTACAATGACAATACGTCTTGTGGCTCGTCAAAAGCTAACCGGCAGAGTGGATCGTTCGCTATTTTGACAAAAACAATTTTGACATAATGACAGATTGTGAGTAATTAAGAGGGCCAATCATTATTCAAGCCAGTATAAAAGGAACCCAGATGCCTGCCTCCTATTCTTTGTCTCACTTGAGGAGGGTAGCAAACAATTACTGTTGCGGTGGGAATTAATATCTAAAGACGATCGTTTACTGTGTATATTTTAGTAACAATATTATTTTGTCACTTGAGCGTCACATTTATTAATAATAATGACGCATAATTTTAAGTTATTTTTACAACCAGAAATAGAATATTACCAACAGAAAAAAGTTATATAGTTTTTTGTTAATTCTATAAAAAATATCGTTACTTTTAAAATCCTTAAAATGTTGATTCACTTAAAATAGACTACAGTTCATTTTTGATGTCTGATTAAAGTTATGTTTACTTAGTATAATATCAATTCAGATTTGTTGTATTTAGTAGAAGGATTCTTATCAGTGGTTGATAATCGTATGAGTAGTAGTGCTAGATGTTGCGTGTTCAAGTCTTATACGATTTTTTCGAATTGATGTTAATTAAGTTAAGCGATTGACAATGATATTTAGGTCGAGTTACATTATGATCCACATTTACAGTAGACAAGACTAAAATTCTTACAAATATTGTAATATTAGGGAGATTTTCGGCTGAATTATTATTATCAGCTTCAATTTTTTAAATTGTCACTCATATGGGAAAGTTTTCTCTGTAATTGTCATTTTTAATGTACTTGCACTTTTTAAAATAAAACATTGTCGAAATTTTGATCAATAATCTAAATGACACAACAATATAAATCGTGCTCAAAAAATATTTTATATATATTATATATTTGATTATCTAAGTTTTCAATTATTTTAAGATAATTTTAATTTTCAGTACTTATTTATGAAATAATAATTAATACGCACTATTTTCCATTCGCTTTTTATACATTTATTAAAAATATTTGTGCAGCGTATTTATAGAATACATATGGGCATTTAATGACACTATATCAGAGGTTTTCTTAATAATATGTATATATATATATACATATATTAAATTATTGAGGATATGTTTGAAACAGTTATCACAAATTTGTTATTTTTTTAAAATAATCTATCTATATTATATAAGCTTGTGATAATCTAAATAACATCACGGCTAAAAAAAATCTAACCTACGATAGATGGAATCGATAAAAATGTAGATAGCAACACTAGAAAGCCCTAACAATGGCATGGATTATTTCAGTTTCGGGGAATCACCGTCCCTCGGGGCGAATCGGTATCGCAATAACCTGCCACGTGATAAATGTGGGTTTGATTCCCGCACGGGAATTCCAGTTACATTTCTGACATGTTATTCTACTCATTTCCAATAAATTTTCATATCGTTATAGCGTGTCAAGGACGGCAAGGCGCGTCCATTTTGCAAAACATCGGATATTATAATAATACGATTTTTTCAACATTGTTTCTTGTTTAAGATTTATGACTTTCTTTGATGTTACAACCCCATTATTATGATTATCAACGATTTTATATTTTTAGAGAAATTTTCTACTTAAATATTTTATATGTCTTAAATACTATGATGATATACGTAGTTAGAACTGAGAAATTTAATCATTTTGTATAATTAAATGTCAATATTTTTCTGTGCTTTTTTTATAAGTAAATATTAATGTTGGTAGTATGCGTGCCTACCAATCCAGGGAATATAATTTTTATTTCTCATTTGTTGAATTTTTAAAATCCAAAAATACAGGACTGGATGCCCATTGGGTTGAGAAATAGTCTGAAAAACAATTCTCGTAAAAAATAATCTGCCAAGACGTCTTCACATTACGGAGATCTATAATACTTCGTTTTCAGAGTAGATATATTTACACTGTGTAGATCCATATGCTACGCTTTAGGAGCGAACATGGTATAAAAAAATAGCCTAGATCCAAATCATATAGTCCAATATCTCTATGTATTTAAAAATAGTAATAAGTAAATAATTAATATTTCCGACTGATGGCGCTTGATAGAAATTGATTTTAAATTCTAAATTATTTAAAACTGGT
>JAGVSQ010000819.1:0-34013 GCA_022683975.1 Rhyacophila evoluta
ATTGGGTTGATCAATTGTCTGACAAACGATTCTCGTGAAAAATAATCTGTCAAGATCTTCACATTGCGGAGGACCATATACTCCACTTTCGGAGTGGATTTCTTCACATTGTGTCGATCCATATGCTCCACTTTGGGAAGAAACATGGCATAAAAAAAACTTGTCTCTACAAAAAAAGAAATATTCTGTCAAGCAACTACAATAAATTTTCTGCGCATTTACAGCAGAGCTTTCTTAATCTAGTGAAGTTTTCGTAAAATATTTTTCCAAGAAAATATCAATTAGGAACGGCGGATTAATTGTCAACGAGTTAATTCGATACATTATTGCAGCGATTTTCATCCTTTTGCTACTATACTTCTCCAAAACAATTTTCACGTGTCTCCCCAACTTTTATTTTTAAAATTGATATAACGTTAACCCATTGCAACACAAAGTCGGCGAATCGCCTACCAAGAACACCTTATCACTGATTCACTAAGCCTGGTATAATCTTTTCAGTGGATTCATTTGTGAATGATGGTAATTTGACTATTTTGATAATACTGGATTGCTAAATTAATTTTTTTAATAACATTAATTTGAATAAAAAAGACAAGAGATATTAATATCCAATTAGTTGATAAACAATTATCATGACAAATTAAGTGTGATACATGTTCTCTACTGGAGTGGACGTATTAAACACTTAAAAACTTCTCTAAATTATTTACACAAAAACATGTCCGAAATATTTTCTAAATCATTTGTGACTAATTTCATTGCAAGCCAATATATATACAACTCTATAAACTCGAAAATAAAGCATATAATTTAACTTCGATTTTTTTCGGAACGAAATTCAATCCTTGTATAACACGGATTTGTACTACACGACGTTTTCCTGGAACCATATGATCGCGTTATACGACGTCCGAGTGTATTACAGTTCTTTAGGTAGAAGAAGGTAATGTATATCTAAATCGTACATGTATATATATAACATTGTCAGTCCGACAACGTTCTCTCGCAAAGGTGAAAGTGCTTGGGTATTACCGTTATGGTTCACCGTTCAAACTAGCCGGTGCATGTTTTTTTTATTATTCTGTTCTCAGCCTTGCTCAGCTATTATAAAAGCATTATAAATCAAGTGGTTTACTTATAGAACAACAGGTGTATTTAAATATATATTTAGAAAATGTAGGTGAAAATAAATGATGTATATTATAAATGTAAATATTTATTCTATTTCATCGATAAAGTTTCATTATTTTCTTTGAAAAAGCTCTACAGTCAACGAAAAAAATAATTTTTAAAGATATTAGGTTTACACAATATTTTATATAAGCTACGTTATATTACTAGAGAAAGAATGAAAAATGAGTCGCCACAAATGAAATAAAGAGTGGATTTTTTTAGGCTCGGTAGTTGATTGTTGAACGAGATCACTTTGGAAGAAAAGGCTGCGGATTCAAATACCACTGCGTGGCAGGGTGTAGTTACTAATAACATGATCGATTGGATGATTCTCCTGAAAAAATATTCTGTCAAGATAATTGTTCATATTGTGGAGATCCATATGCTTTACTTATAGTGCGGGCGTGGTGAAAACTACAAATGCATTAAGTAACAGTAGATAGGCACTTCTATATATGAGGAGTGTGCTTCTAAATTGAATTTATTCTGCTATGTTAAAATTTGATTATGAAGATTGAAAACAAAAATATACACTAAAAAACGTGCTATATGATTTTTCGGTACAAAAAATATTTGAGAATGTGTTCCTTTAAATTTTGGAAAAGTAGAATAAGTTTATTTGCGAAATGCACCTCTTGGATTATGTACTAACTGACGCTGATCTATCTATATATAAAAAGGTGAATATTTGTCTGTTTGTTTGTTCGTTATGCATTTGGACAGAGTACGCGTCAATGAACCCAATCCTTCCAGGAATACTCATCTCATCCAGGAGAAGGTTGTGGACTACTTTCCCCCCGAAAATTATGTTATGTCCTTCCCCTCTCAAAAGACTGCCCTCGGTTTCGTCACATACGTAAATATAAGTTTTCTCGGGCCACGCCGGGTGCCTCAGCTAGTTTTTATATATGTTTGAACTATAATACAATATATTATAGTTTACGTATGTAAAATGATAAATACATTTGTATACTAGTTTTAGATGTATGAATCAGGAAGTCCATTGTTTTATAGATTCAAAGATAAGTATAATAAACGACATCAGAAACAGTACAATAGACCGATAAAGAAGGACGCTTTATCATACTAAATATACACAGCACAGTCTCCGGAAATTGTTGTAGTTTAGGAATGTGATTGATCCGTCTGTATTAATAATAATGCAGTAAATATAGAACACATGCAAGTAAATATAGAGTATTCATTCTTCTGAATTGAAATATGTAAAATATGGATTGCTAAAGACAGTCTTGGGCGAGTATCATATTAATAAATACTACATGTTACGTATTCCTTGTCAACGTCCAAAATGAGAATGAACTGGATAGGTTGATTGGTGAAAAAACGCCGTCTTCAAAATAAAAAGAAATGAAACGTTCATAAAATTGCCATGAGAGCATCTGAATCAGCAGACTACACAATTCAATTTGAAGGACATAAAAATAAAGAAAGCTAAAGAGCAAAGAGAGAGGAAGGAACTAAAAGGTTTTTTTATCCAGTAATGACGGTTTAAGATTGTATAACAATATTATTTTAATATGTCTTCTTCAAAATTGATGTATGGATGTATATACGTGTAGAGGTCTATGGGGTGACCATACAGTAAATTAGTTTGTTTTTTCTACCGAAGGCTATTGTCTAGATTTATTATAAATTTGCTAATATATATGACTAATGAAATATTTCTTATTTTTGTAGTTTTTTGACCATGTTTGCTACGAAAATGGAGCATATAGATATTAGCAGCGTCAATATGACTCCACTCCAGGAATGGAGATTATGGACCTCCGTATTGTTATGACTGCATAAGATTTTTTCAAGAGAATTACTAGTAAGCTAATTATTCATCCTATTCGACATTCAATTATACATCTTTGCAATCGTTAAAATCTTCTAGTTGTGGTATTTAAGCCCGCAACTTCCGACTCAAAAACGTCCATGACCATCGGAAGGAAAAATTACCATTTTTATATATAAATATTACAACATAAATTGTTTGATTAACATAATATATTCATTTTCTCACGCATTTAAATATTGAATATGGATAATACGATGAAATTGATATTTTAGCATTAAATGGTAAATTGAAATTTATTATCTGTCATCGAGACAAATAATTATTCTCATATTAATAAAACGGTCACATTATGTGTATGTAATGCTTCCTGATAAATGAATAAATTTGCTTTATTTTGAATATTGATATAACACTAAATATTTAAATTCAATTTATGGCTTAAATTGTTTACATACTGTAAGTTGAATGTTCCGAGTGAATTAAGATGTAACACAAAATACAGCATATAACACCAAGTTGCCAACGACAGTGCAGTCCGAATATATATTATAAAAATAATTTACATACTTAAATAATATGAGCATATTTTTTTTTGTAATATTTCGTTAATAATTAATAATTCGAAATTTTATAAAAGGTAGAAGCCACTGACAAGTATAAGCTAGCTATTTTAAATAGATGAGTAGTTATGTATGTATGGGTTTCAAATCACTTGAAAATTACTGAAATCTTTATCTGTATGTAAACAATATATAATGTGTGTGAATATGTTCCATATGAATGGAAATGTTACAAACTCAATTGAAATGTGTTAAATTATTTTCTTAGACCTTTATAGTAAAGTTTTTAAATAAAATTTTATTCTTAACCTATTTTTATTTTGACGGTGTGAAGAATATCGAATACTTGAGGTTGTTTTTTTGAAAATTTTTGTATGCTAAAATTATATTCGCTTTATCTAGGAACATTGTTTGATATTAATTCGTTTTTAAATGTGTTGATTTCCATGAAACTTATTCTAACAAAGGTGTTTTTAATTTATGCCGATTTCAAAGAGTTCTGCATAGTTTCATGTAAATTATTATACTGGAGCAATAATCCTTTTTTAATTACAGATTTTACATATTATAATTCATAAAAATGTGATCAGAAGTTAAATAAATTTTATTTTTACTGCAAAAGTATTTAAATAAGTTTGTCGGTATTTTAAATAATTATTTTATTTTTAATAAATATATATTTATTATCTGTTTTCGCACGTCACTGGCTATATAATTTAGTAGGAGTGTCAATGATTATCTTTCACTTAAATTTATACTCGATTTAGTAGTTCAAAAAGATTGTAGATAAGTAAATTTCTATTCATGAAAATCAACCGACCATAATAACATTAAACGTTTTCATTAAAGGATCGGTGTAATGTAAAATTATATCACAGTAGTTTATGATAATTTCAATTCATAATTTAAGGGTACCCTACTATTTCGTTGTATCAAAATCTTAAATTTTCGTGACGTAAATTTAATAAATGATTTATCAGATTTACTCAAATATTTAATTTTTAAACGTATAGATCGTTATACATCACATGGGTATAGTTTGTTGACTGAAATTTGAGACTAACACTCAGTCTATGAGAAGTTAAGTGAGCCAAATGACAAATGTTGAAACATGTTTATTACAAGCTTCCATTCAAACCACTCACAACTATACTAAAAAAGCTCAATATCAATTTTTATTTTAGGTAGCAAATATTTATCCAGTGTGTAATTATTAAGCTCACTTCATTATTGTGATAATTTAAAACAAAAAATCCAAAATATTTTAATGTATATAAATGATTTTTTCTAAAATGTTGGCCCACGTCACTTATATATTACAATATATCGATAAAACTGTTTCTCATTAAAATTAAAATGGTGTAATAAAACGAATATGCCAATAAATTTATTATTAATTCTTAAAAAGTGCCGCACAGTAATAAATCAATTCAAGTCACTGTAATAGTTTTTGGTGTTACCATGAAAATAAACACTAGAAATAAAAAATCAAATAATGGAGAATTCCTTTTTCAAAAAAACGACTCGATTCAAATTATTCGTTGACTATGACTCTTCCAAAATATTCAATCTACTGTTCGAATTTTAAAATACAAAGTATTCGAATAATTCATATTCGGTTTTTTCAAAACTCTTTGGAATATATTTAATGACTTCATATCTACGTGACTGATGAGATTAAACAATATGAACGTTGGAAAGACTCGATTACATAATAATCACAAGTCTATGAACTTGTTCTGCCTCAAAGGCTACAATTTATTTCATTTATATAACAGTTTAATTGCGTTGAAAGTATTTTTTGCTGTAACTGTTTCAACAAATAAAATTACAGCGGGCACTAATCACTTCGATGTATGTTCGAATTATCCGTAATATGATAACAGATTATCACGAAAACCATGACTAAATATCATTAATCATTGAAAAGGCGTGATATGAGTTGTCAGAGACTATCGAATTAATGCCTTTTCTCACGTTGCAAAAATCAACCGATTGTATTAACGTCTTCAACGGTTTCGCCTTCCCATCAGCATCATCATCATCATTAGTCGATTCAACACCTCTTATTTGAACTTCTATCTTCTAAGTATAGCTTCCAGGCATTTTCGCTTAAATCTTACTTCTATTTTTTTTTAAACTAGTCTATATACAGTTATTTGAAACCCATAGAATTTTTTTTTATCTCCATACTGAATATTTGTGATGTACAATTACACATTAACTTGAGTCCTAAATTCTCCAGTCGAATACTTGTAATTTTCAAATTGTTTTAATAATGTTATCGATCTGTTATTATTAATGTAATTAGATAAACAGTTGAACATAATATTTTTTTTTATTATTTATTTTATTCAATTTCTATAAAATCTATAAAAGTCCGTTAAAATGGTTTTGTAATTTGATAAAACTTTCATTAAATTACTAGATTATAAGGATTGATTAGTAACTATTCCTTTAGCTGTATACCTAATGTGACCATACATCCCGTTTATAAGTAGGATATCCCGTTGGCCCCGAGTACAATTTCGTGACTCCAAAATGTCCTGTTTTGAGAATAAGATATGCTTTGATAACACGTGATTAGAAGAGCGAAAAAATGAGAAATAATCAATGATATTACGCTATACCTGACTTGGCCACATATTGCGGATGCCTCAAGAGAGTCTGAATCTGGCCTGCCTATTCTTCAAGCCGACCGGTTGTCAGCTAAATACTATTTATAGAATGTATTAGGACGCAAGAACACTGGCAGGGGACAGGGATTCGTGGAGGCGGAGCGTGGTGTCCATATGCTCCACTTAGGGAGCGGATATGGAAGAAGATTAAGTAAGTTATATTAGACAAAAAAATATTAGCAAAAAGAAACCGCACCTACAATTAGTAGATGTAAATGATAATGTTACCCATACCGTGTATTTTAATACTCAATTTACCAACTGGATTTTTATGTATTTATGAGGTTTAAATTTTTAATCTTTACTTAAGAATTTTTGATGGTACGAATGTGTACGTTTATAAACCGTACCATAAGAAGTGACGTTAATCGTTAGAAAATTCATTTTATTTCTCACGAATATTAAACATGTTCGTTCCGAAGCACGTATAACATGAATCACCACAAAACGAACATTTCTTTTTACGGATTGTCAATCACGAAGAATGAATGACCATCATGCAATCGGTCAATCATTGAACATCTATAATCTGCATCTAAGTTTGTAAATTTTATACAAGTATGGGACTTGCACCGGTGATAGCGACTCACGAATGAGCGAGCTTGTCTACGATGTCATGGGAACGATTGTTTTTTTAGTAACATTTAATGAAAGTATTGTTTATTGAATATCAAATTTAATACAGTAAATTAGAATATAATTTTATGCGTGATGTATGAGTCATGTGACCGTACGTCCCTTTTATTAATTTATTTTTGCATCTTGAAGACATTACAAATTACAAGTTCAGAGCATTTACAACACGATACATTATAATAACAAAACGTATTTTAAGAACATATATAAATAAAGCAATCATTGTAAAAATACCAGTGAATAGAAGTAAGAATAAAGAGAGAATTTGAAAAATAACAAGGGTAATGAGAGTCTACTAATAATGTCGGCATGTCCTATTCTAAAAGTCTATAAAACAGCATCAATCAAAAACACTCGTTTAACGTTTAACGCATGAATATTGGCAGGTTAGTTCTGCATTTCGGAATAAAAAAACAGCTGATTTTCTCGATTTATCAAGTAGTTTTAAAGACCCACATACCTATACTAGCCAGAGTGGCAGAGTAATCAATTAGGACACGCATACGTCGTTTTTGAGTGCAACTATCCCGTTTTTAGTTAGTATATGCCGTCGTCAAATGTCACGTTTTCAGGAAGAATAAGTTATGGTAGTCTAAGTATTACTCAGGGTAACAATGAAAAAAAGGTTGTAGATGGTCGAATAAGCAAAGTTGCAAGTCACAGTTCTTAAAAAAATGTCACTTACTAAAATAAATTTTAAGAAATCCTGCGAATAGTTTCATTTTTATTGAATCAACAACAAAATTTATTCTTCAGAAAAATGTAAGACCACATAATTTATTTATTTTCAGCTGTTCGGTCCTGTTATTTTCATTAATAAATAAATACTATGAAGAGATATGTGTTTTTTTTTAATAGACATACTATCCTAAAATAAGTAGATGTTCCGTTTGAAGAAAAAATGAACCGTCACGTTATGGATGTGTATAAACCAATACTCAGTTCACTGCGCGGTTGTAATTATTATAAATATTAATTAAAAGTCGACATATTATGTTCAGAACTTAGTAAAAATCAAAACGAAGTTTAATTTTATATTTGAAAATATATACGTATAATGCTTGGAATATAATTACAATTTCAATTTCTAATTTAAACGCTAAATTCGTGACGGCAATTGAATGATAGAAAGTACGTAAGCCTATTATTTATCAATAACTTAAACTTAAAATAATAAGTTGGATCAGTTGATTATTATCATTTTCAGTAATAACACAAAAATAATTGATAATAATAACATATTTTTATTTTTTAAAGCAGTTAACAAGACGTAGTTAAGCTCGGTGTGCACGTAATGCGAATGTTGGAATACTGGTTTAAAACGTTATTTTCAATGTTACTGTGGTATTATTAAATGTCATTATTTTTTATGCACGTGGATTATAACACGTGTTTAATGTTGGTATTAATCTATCTAATGATATACCCATACTTTGCTCATTAATGCACATGGTTTTACATCAGTAATTTAAAATATTTGCAAATATATAAAATAAATAATCACATGAAGTTATGTTAACCATTAAAATGCTAATATATCTTTCGTTTTTACATCATGATGATAATACTGAATATTTTTTTCACGAAAGCTTCATAAAAATGTGTTTTTAAATATTAATTTAACCGTGTCACCGTCGAGTAATGAAAATAAATAAACTGATAGGTTCTTTTTTTACTAGGATTTTTTACTATCTGGTCACTGAAATTATTCATAAATTTTTCATATAGCAGCATAATTTCGATCTGTGAGTCGTAGTATCTAGTCCGCGTATATTTATTAAGTTAACTTAGTTGATTATACTTGCATATTATTAATTTATTTGAATTTGAGTATGTGTTCAAAAACTTGTTATAAATCCAACCAGTTAAACGTCATGGTGGATGTTATTGAGATATAACGATTATTATTATAATTGATTAATGTCAACCCGATTAATGCCCAATGGGTTAAGCAATTGACTGATGACAAGACGAAAATCACACACAATCATATTGTGAATATGTATAATATACTAGTTTTATTATTCGGTTTTACTAGGGGTAGATAAAAAACTCATCCTTTTTAAATTGACTTTATTCATCGTGTTATACAATTGTATTTCAATAGAATATTATTGATCTTTAATTATGTTGTTTAAATTTAACCCTAAAATCGCCGTAAGCACACAGGTGCGCTCCACGTAGACGATCGCCATAAATGCAGCTGTGCGCGTTTCGCAATATTCGAAAGATGTATTTCAAAATTAATTCCGATTTTCTCACAACGACATCTTGAATATTTAAAAATATTAACAAACCAAAAAGGATCGTGTATACGGTGTATGGGATCGTTAAATAAGTGGCGTACCAGCGCGCTGTTTCTAAAAACATGTGGCGATGAAGTGGTTAAAAAATATACAGTCAGGCTAAAAATAGCAGCCAAAAATACATATGAAAATTTTACGTCGCTAATAGTCACTGTTTTCAAAAAAACGTATGACAGACAGACACATAAGTATATTTTCTGTTTTAAAGTATATTTTTTTCGGAGTGTGCCTGGTTAAAATAATGTCACAAAAGAAATGGCTATCGACATTATTAACTAATATATAGAGTTATAATTTAATATATTCATAAAACAGATAGCAATGGTCGAGTAAAGCGCCACCAAGCCAAAGATCTAAATGCCTTGACATTTTTCGGAGGCACTTACTGACTGGATTGACACACATTTCACCTTATTTTATATAATGGCCCATTGAATGACATTCTGTGGTGCACTTAGCACCAAACGATATCGCGCTATTCTAGATCGATTGTATTTCATATGCCAATGAAACAAAGAACTGCTCAAAACCGTCATTGAAACTAACTATAATTTTAATGTTATAATAGATTTATTTGATCTGATAATACACTTACTTCCTTTCTTTTCCATCACTCAAAACGTTTCTACACCGGCTATGATGATACTACTGCGTAACGAATGTGAGGTATTCACAGTGCCAGAAGTGTACTATAAGTTTCTTGCAATCAATACAGGTTAAGATTTACGTTATTGGGAAGATACACATTTCCTTAATTTTAAAATTTTTTAAATTACTCATGGTAGAGACTACACATTTCCCGATTTATTTAACAGACTTGAAAAGCTTTCCTTTTCAATACAACGGGATTTTAATTAGCAACCAGCGGTTTCCAAGCATTCTCATTTACTAACTCAATCACCGAGATGCCCGTGACAAATATAAAGCCACAATTCAAAATAAAAATCTAACTGTATTTGTGATTTCGATATTAAAACAATAGAAATATAATCAATGAATACTGTGAAATAATTTTACGCACCCACTAGTTTTGTCGATAGCTATTTCGATTCACGTTTTTTTACCATTTCCGTTCTAAGTGTAGATATGACTGAGGCTGGTGTGATCATTACAATGTAAAAAAAAAATGTATTGATAGATTATTTTTAGAAGAATTAGTTTCAAAATTAATTGCTCAACAAATTGGTGAAACAATCCTACACCTTTTAATTTAAAAAATGTTTATCTAACTTAGGGATTTGAGCCCACACATCTAGTAGAACCGACCACCAAAGCACTCATTAACAGTATGCAAGTAATAAATTAAAAACATAACATTAACGTATTGATTTTAACGTCAAATGCTGACAAGGGTATTCAATGAATATCAATTATCGTCGAAAATAATTAAAAATGCAGCGTACATTTTCGTTTCCCAATTACCAAAATCAAAGCAATACTTAAGTGCCCACACAGGCATTAGATGTGTTTTTGTTTACTCAAGCGCGATCACATGAGTTAGTTCAAATCACGTCTGTTTTTCAATGGGTTTATCCATGTCAAGGTTCCTCCACATTGCCTACCACTCCGGCACAGCTCTGCATGACGCGGTGATGCAACCGCAAGACTATACCTCGTGAGCGCGTCAAATCGAGGGGCAGTCATCCTCGCGAATGGTGATCTTTATTTGCCCAACACTGAGGTAATCACACGTATCCATACACGTGTGATTATCACAAATTCAATACTTTAACTAATGACAAATCATACGTATTAAAAAGAAGATTTTTTTACAATCTACCTTTCGGATTTGGAGCATATGGAACCTAGCACCAGTAATAAAATATATAGATGTCTGCATTATCAAAACTAATTTCGACAGATAATTTTTTGTCGGCCAATTGCTAACGTCTGTTAAAATTCATTCATTCATATTTGGATTAATAAAATTCTGTAGCTGTAGGATACGAATCACTCCGTTACTATTAAATATCTTCGATTCAATATTTATCATAATTATATCATATAATATCAACAGAAATTAGTTAATTTGTTAAATGTATTTTGTGAAAACAAAAAGATTACTATTTAAATTTAATAGTTTTATTCAAAGATTAATTCAAAATAATCAAACCATAATTTAAAGACACTTTTGAAGTGATTTAAAACTATACAAACTCACATTTAAACTATTTTTCGACTAAATTATTAGTTTCGATTTCGATGTTTTCTGGGGGAACACAAAACGTATTTTAAACTTATAAATTTATCGCTTATTACTTCATAGGTTTAGACATCTTCAAGCGGTCTGCGCACGACTTATTAATTAATTAAGCACTTAATACTGATAGTTTATGCTTCATTCAGTTTATTTAAATGTTTGAATTCGTTCATTGTTTGAGCGTTATCAAGAAGAGAAATAAAGGCTTAGTTTTTTTAGGCAGATTGCTAATTTACCATAATTTTTATTTGAAAATAGAGTTTATGCAAGTTCAAGATTATTGATGTTACCTGCTTTTTTATCCAGTTTTATTTTATTTGAAGTTATTTTTCAAGGTAAATTATGCATTATTTAAAATAAATATTATAATTTTAACCTTTACTACAGATTATGTAAATTCAGTTTAAAATACTATGATATTTCTTTGTCATCAGTTGTATGTTTTTGCAGATTAATAGAACAAGCAATGCCACTAGAATAATATAATATGATAGTTGAATGAAATGGAAATATTTGTAGGATTCAGTGGTGTCAGAAATTATCACAACAAGATAAATAAGGTTGGGGAAGTTTCTTTCGGGAAGACAAGGACCTCAGAAAGTCATGACAATAATAAAGTATACACCATTTATATTATGAATATACCCATTTCCATAGTGTTATTGAAAATGTCAAAGCTACAAGCAAAGCAACAGATTCGTTTCAGCCATACAATCGTTAAGATGAATATTTAATTTGCAGTATTGAACGAGTCTTCTTCATTTTAATTACCTGCTGGTAGATAGACAATGAATAAGTCTTATTACTTATCTATGTTAAGGTTAAAAAAGCTCTTTATTTTCAATAACATACGTCTGTTATATGTAACTTCAATGAATAGTTCTTATACTAATGATGCGTCCATGTTCTTTTAATTATAAAAGCGTGATAATGAGCAAAGTATCGACATAAATTGACTGGATATTTATTTAATATTGACTTGTGCTAATTAACCGAATGTAATGTTTTATAATTTATTAGACAAGTACACCAATAAAAGGTCATGTTTATCATTTTTACTAGCGATCCGGGGAATGCGGGTTCGAATCCCCATCTGTCGGATTTTCAAAATCCGAAAAATACAGGACTGGTTGCCCATTGGTTTGAGTAATCATCTGAGAAACAATTCTCGTGAAAAAAAATAATCTGTCAAGACGTCTTGACATTGTGGAGATCCATATGCTCCATGTTGGAAGCGAACATGGTTTAAAAAAAAAAAAAAAAATGTTAGTCGCTTAAATATCCATTTAATCTCAATATTTGATATTAATTGATACCATCATCCATTTAATGGAATATACATAATGTTTTCCTTGGAAATATTTTTCGAATATTGAGTGTATGGATCTCCGCACTGAAGTCATGGTAATTTTTTTCGAGAAAGAATTCTTGGCTATCCATGGCTTGTATACAAAAAAATATGCAGTCGAGGGAATCGAACTCGCAACCTTCTAGGCCATTGTAATCTACAATGTGAGTATTTACTAACGCGGCCACCGAGGTGATTTATAAATGAGTACCCTATAATTGAACTGTATTAAGTGCCATATTCCAAACTTCTCAGTTATTATTATTGTATAATTATTATTGTACAAAGAATCATTATAGTTTATTTCTCGATAAACATCCACAATTTCGTCGTCATATCGAATATAACCTAATAAACCTGGGCCTAATACAGTATCAAAAAATAATAAAAGCACTCAGCACTAAACAATATTAAAGGACCTAAGTGTTGTATGATTCTAGAACCAAGATTGACTGAATACTGTTTAAATTCAATATCACGAAAAATATTTGAAATATACCCTTATGCCATTTAGAATCGTATAGAAGAGGCAAAATCATGACGATTAATAGAGAATAATGAATTTTGAAAAATTTGGAATTAGTACAATTCGGTTCTAGGGTAATGAAATATTCAAGTATTATATATCAACTGCTCTGTAACTGAATAAGTTATCATGGACATTAGGTTAGGTGAGGATAGATAACGTCATGTTAGGTTAGGTTAGGTGTTTATAAAGTTATTATTCAACAGTTTTTCAATCTTTTTACACTGTATTTAACGTAAGGGTTTTTGCAGAGATTTCATGAGGTCATGGAATCCAAATATTGGATGGACAATTTTTATTTGTGCTTATAATACATTTTTAGTAGTTTATCGTTTTCATTGAGTTTTAATGACGTTTACATAATTAAGCTACCAAAATATTAAGATCGGGTTGTTTGCCTTATGATACATAATATGTTTACTTAGAACAATATATTAGTCAATAATGAATGTAGTAAATACGAACTCTTTTAGTGTTGGTTTTTTTGGTTTAGAATTTGTTAGCTTATCAAATATACGTAGCACGTACATCATTGATACACACATATAAAATTCGATAGTAATTAATTGTAGGAGGTTATTAGCAAAAGTTATAAAATTGCAAAATAAATAAATTAATAACGGATTTAATTACGCAAGTTAAAAGTAGCGTGATGCAACAACGAATCAGAGCGAACTGTGCCGAAAATTATCACTTATATCTCGTATGATTTATCAGTTTGCAAGCCAATTCACCTGCTTCACACCTGTGATCAGATTACCAATGTAATAATAATTACTTCATACGTCGAGATTAGTGTTCATCTCTGTCGGAATCGCTTTTAATGTAAGGCCAAAACATGTTTCATTAACCAGACTTAATACGTGAAGTATCACGTAGTATTGTGAAAATTTAATCAGATGTTAAAAGTAATTGCGTTGGGGTCATCTAATTTGCTTACAAGGCGAACGTATCGTGATTGTTGCTTAACACTGTTTATGTGTTATGATATCACGCATTGCGAATAACCACGTTACAATGTATGTACTATATTTCAAAACAATAATAATATGTGTTTTATGAATCACTTGAATCTATTAATATCACCGAATTCAACTATGTTATCTCGATATAGCAACTGCTTATTAGATCTAATGATTTTCATGGAATCTAAAACATAATTCGCCAAGTGCAAATTGATCGCTCAGTAATTTTTCGCGTACCAGTTTTTCGTTCAATGGAAATGGGTGCTTTTGATAATTCCTGCAACAATATTGGCTGTGGAAAGGAAAATGACATAACCTTAAATTTTTCAAAATAGCTTTTTTCAATAACCAGAATGTATACAATTTAATACACGTTCTATCAAACGGATATAACCTAAATATACCGAATTAGTGTCTAAATTTAGCTTTTAAGTTTGAAAAAACGATGGCTTGTGAAATAAGCGACCAGAAAAAAGGCTTCCACCCAGTAAAAATTTATTGAGTTTTCTTAAATAATTTAAATTAATAAAATATTGAGTAAATAAAACACGAGTTTTAGTTTTCATGCACTTCAAGGTTGATTTTATGTAATGTTTTGTCTTTGTCTCAAAGTTATTGAATAAATATTTTCTGTACCTCCAGCAAATTTTATTCTATGTGGGCTACGTCATTTTTCCTTTCCACAGACGATGTTTTTTTGTGTCATGTGTCATTTAAAAATTCGTCATACACACATAATTTGTATCCATTGTATTTAGTTAAATACGAATATTATTGTACAATACTGAAATGCATTAAACAAAATAAGTATTTTTACGAAAAAATATAGTTTTTAGTATTTAAATTGAAAAATATGGATATTTTTTTTTGAGTAAGAACTCAATAATATACATAATCTTTAATATAATCGTATATCCGGCAGCCGAGAAGTTAGCATGCGCACTTGGGAGCCGGAGATTGCGCGTTCGATTCCCACAGTTGCTGGATTTTTAAAAATCCACAAAGTCAATGGATCAATTCTAGTAATAAAGTCTCTCAAAAATGTCTTTATAAGAGCGTAAATCTATAATTTACAATCCATTTTCTGGGTGGAAATAGTTAAACTGTATAAATCGATATGCTCTACTTTCGGAATGAGTATGGTAAAAAATAAATGCACAACAGTAACCTTTACTTTAATTTATTATCTATTTTCGATTTGCATAATTTATAGATGTAATAAATTATAAATATATATTCTAAACGAATTATCAATTGGTATCTGCAACTGATAAAAAATACATCCGCAAACACTGTTATTATATTGTATTTTAAGTTGCCCACCTGTACCAGAGGCGATACAAGATAGAAGAAAATTAGTTTTAATAAGAATTGGTTGATAATAATTATAAAAAAACATTTTGCTTTTAATTTAAAGGTCATTCAGTTGTAAATTTAATTTATAATCACATTACTGTTTAGGATATAAATAACGATAGTATAGTATCCTTAGTAAACATACATACAACGTAATATAGTGGCCAGTGTAATAAATTATCATTTATTTATAGTAATAAATATAAATTAATCATAAATAACTCACGTTCTGGCAAGACTGATAGAGATGTCCAGCATGAGTTCTCCAACACTGGCAATATCCTCGGTCTTCCAGTCTCCTTTCGGTGTTGCAACATCTGAAAATAAGAATATAATATATATTATCTCTTCTCCATTGTGTTTTCCGTAGATTTATGATAAATATAACATGTATTTGTTGTTTAATTAAAATTGTGTTCGCTAAAGTTTTTTTAGTTTTTTTTTGAAGGCGTCACACCAATCTAGCACTTGAATCAGTTGTTTGCAACGTAAATGCAACTTGGTTCCTCAATTATAAAAAGTATAGAGTTTTTCAAATGTAACTCAATGTACAAAATTATAATAATTATATAACAATCAAGAAAATAACGCAAAAGGAGATTAAGGCCGACAACGTGGTGTTGTGAAAATGAAAATTTCCTTATAAATTATTATTATTTATATCGTTAGAGCTATTTCTAATTGGCATCATTGATTCTATTATTATTCATGTGGATTTATTATAATTTAGCCACATATTTATGGTCTTACTTACTGCCGAAGTTTTTGTTATATTTTTTTTACATTAAATTTATTACATCATAACACAAATCTGAACATCAATGGCTTATGTTTACTTTCGAATATTTTACAGGGGACCGTAAAAACTGATTACTTTGCTATTTTTTTTTTGTGATTGTATTGATGTATAATACAAAAAATAAATTTAAAAGATTTATTCGTAGGTCTGCTTATGAACGACATAGGTTCGATAGATCTGAATCAAAATACCAGATTTATATATTTATACAGTCTCAGAAGTCCAAATTTTCTTCGGACGTTTTTTAGAATTAGATAATTTTTAATTGTCAAACTGAAAATAATATGCGACATGCATTTAGGGTGTTGCAACATGACGGCTTTATTAAATCATCTAAAAGTAGACTTATCAACCTTGCGCTTTAAGCCATCGACGGGATTTTATGTATAGTTAACTTAATTGTATACATCATTGTAGAATTTTTATTATATAAAATACAAGTGCTTTTTTTATAAGCTGTTTTCCAATGGATAGCTTAGATATATTGAAATCTAATTCACACAACAGTATTTAATAATAAATTAAAATTTAATAGCCGATGATTAGAACCAGTTTTGTTCCCTTCAAATTGACGTTTTGAAATTGTTTATTAATTTAAAGTGTAAACAGTATGCGTGTAATCTTATAAGGTCTTGGCTCGAAACATGGAAAAGTTTGCTAGACCCGAGACTAAAAAAATAATATCTAGTAAAAATATGCAAAAACAATAGTATCAGTATTAAGAATCCCCGATTTTATTGGGCATTGTAGCTCATGTCAGTAAATATATATATAATTAAAGTTATGCATAACTCATATTATGGCACTTATATAATAATAATTCTCAAAAGTGAAACAATGGTGTATGTTTTTTTAAATATTGCAGAATGCGACCAGGATTCAGTGCACTGCTATTAAAAAACAATACCAGATTAACTTGCCTCAGGCCGGCTTATTTAAATATCTAAGTACGATAATCTAAGATCAAAGATAGGTCTGCCCCGGATAGTGAAAATATTCTCAATCTGTGGTACGTGAATCATTAAGTGTTCATTTTTTTAGATGGTACACAGAGATAGAATAAGCAGACAGTTATTACATCGCAATGAGTTTATATGGTTCAAATCCTGCAGCCGCAAATATTTCTTTAATTATTCAACGATGCAGGACTGAATTTCTATCCTAAAAAGGACTACACAGGTGCAAACTTGAAGCTTGACACACAATCATTTTTGTGTGACCATTATTCCCCCCCCTGAAAACAGAACATCCATCAATTTTAAGTAATCTAAGTGTATTTGCTATAAACTATAAGACCAGCCATCTACCGACATAAAATGAAACAAAAAAAAATAAACCATTCATTCATATGGGATACTTTGATTATTAATTATCAATGCTCAATTTCATCAAAAAAATGTACAGTCGGCATGGAAAGTTAATAATTTATGTTAAAAACGAAATTAAAATAGTGGTATGTACAATTTCATTAATAAATAAAATGTTGGATGACTCAAATGTTTAAGGACTTTTTTTTACTTCACTACTCTCCTTGTCAGGAATTGAAAACGTAAACAATGTCATTGCACTGTTAAAATATTGTGAATTCTTTAACGCATGATTACCGTAATTTTATGATCATTCATGCATACTTGCGCAAGTTTTCATGAGTGTGTGTAGCCCCCTTAAGTCTTAAGTAATTAGTATTAACTCCTGGTTCATAAATCGGGGAGCGTCTTATAAAACGTGCAAGGACGGGTCAGGCGAATAGTGGGCCAATTTAGTTAGATATATTTTTGATTGATAGATTGACACAATCTGTCAACACAAGTTTTTATGTGCTAAATTATTTAACACTGGTAAACTTCCATATGTGAACTTCCATATTTTTGCATATGGAAGTCAACCAGTTTTAAATAATTTAGAATTTAAAATCAATTTCCATCAAGCACCACCAGTCAAAAATATTAATTATATAAGTTTTTATGGTATTAAGATCCCTAATATAAAATAATTAATACAAGATAAAAATAAATGTGTGTCTGTCTGTCACAAAAAATACTACCAAAAAGTAAATAGTGATAACGTGAAATATTTACATCTTGTTTTGAATGTCATTTTAAAATCAACTGTATTCTATATTTTATTTTTTAACATAGTCACCTATGGTAAATATAAGTCTAAATATATTGCGTACAGCCAAATATTGAAATATGTACTAGTATACATGAAATCAATTTGAATAAAAAAATAGTTTGAATATAGCTCAGGTAACTATTTTAATATTTAAGTTATATAGTACGATGTTATGAAAGTTTGAGAGCTCCTGGGATTATGAATAAATAATCTACCCACGCAGTGTAATATTATCATATCAAGTGCAATGACTTATGTTAATTTATTTAAACATAGTAAATCACATTTAGCATTATTAAAATCATTATTGGAGTATTTTATGTTTTATATTGTAATGTAAAATGGTTGCTAAACGATTATTGAATGAGCGATATCAATTTGGTGACCTTTTCATAAGAAATATGACCCAATAATGTAGCATTTGCGTATCTAGGTTAGGCTTTAGAAATTGATCACGTATCGTGTTTGTTTAATATTTAATTTAATTCATTATGAATCTTTATTGAGAATGTTCAAATAATGCGTCACTGTATATGTAATTAATATTTTTCCTAAACTTGTGTAAATCCTTTATGACTTAAAGTATTTATGTAACTCAAAATGAATGAATGAAAACATGGTAAATATGAGAAACTGTAAAGCTATTACAATATAACCTCAATATACGTCCTTATTCCGCTACAAATCATTGGACTTATGTCAAACAGGACGTAAACCAAACGAGTTTTCTTCCATAAAAAATAAACGGAAAATGATGAATCTATTCCCATGAAAAAATAACATATTTTTTTGGCATATTATATATTGATGGGTATCATTATTGTATAAAATATTTTATAATATAATTTAATCATAATATATAATTTAATACACGTTATATCAAAAGGATGTAAACTGATTGCTGTCGAAATTTAGCTTTAAAGTTTGAAAAAATGCGGTTAAATTTGCGACAGTGAAAAAGGGCTTTCACCTCATCAATTTTGCTGGTTTTCCTTAAATAACTTATTAATATAATATCATATTGAGTAAATAAAGATACAATTAATTTTAGTATTCATGTACTTTAAGGTTGTACCTATTTAATGTTTTGATTTTGGTCCAAAATTATTGCATAAACGTTTTTTGTGCTTTCTGTAAAATTTTCTCATTGTGGGCTACGTCCTTTTTGTTTTTTACGGTCGATATTCGCTCCGAAATCAAAATGGGTGGATCTTAACATCATTAAGATGATCACATCATCTATTTTAACCAAGCAAGACTTATTTCCATAGATTTATTGAATTTAAAAGAATTGGTCGTCAGTCATGCAATTCGAATATTTAAAAAAATTCCAGTTGTCGGATTTGAGCTCCTAACTTCCAAGTTAAAAGCACGCATGCTAAATTCTTCTCCGCGAGGTGAGTGAAGAGGGGACAAGCTATGCTTAGCAGTTAAACTATCATGTTGTAAAATATATTAAAATTGTTAAGTCGAAAATTTGAATATATTTATAAGTCTGTGGCGCCAATTTATCAATAACTTTGACACGAATCAAGCTGGAAATTCACACTAGCTGCTACTTCAACAGCATAAATCAAAATAAATATTTGAATCAGTCGCTAAGCAAAGTGATTAATAATAATTCACATCTCGTACGCAGTATCGTGAGTGAAATTGATTTAATGTCAACCATTCTTAGTATCTAGCAAGTACGCTCTATAAGCGGATATGGTTTTTGAGTTCAGTAGGTATCGGCTTTATAATAAATGTATTATATAGCCAACCTAAATACTCGAACTAATATGACGGCAATAAACCTATTTGCTATTCAAATATATAATACTGATCACTTATCTGACTTAATAAAGCATTACACATTTTATTAAAGATTTCAATTGATTTATTTACTTGGCACGATCAAGACATTATAGATAATAAGTTTAAGGAATTCATACGACAATATAAAAATAAAACTAGAAGTAATTTGATGAAACAAATTAATTGACTTTCGTATATCCTCTATTTTACTTTTAGAAAGTTAGCTTCGTTGATACTCCCGATTTCTCTGCTAGTTATCCGAGATGCAACGTCCAATTTTAACCAGAGTGGTGAAATTTTCATGTGCCAAAATAATGTGTAGCTAAATAAAAATTCATTGTTAGTTTAAACAGCAGTAGGCAGCTTAATTAACAATTCAAGTTCATTACGCCGCGGTATATTTATTATGTGTCCGCGTAACGGGTGTTGGGACGCGGCATTTAGTTGGGAGCATGATGGTAATCTTGCTTAAAGGGAAGTCGTTTGGATAAAACCAGCGATTGGAAACATATACATGTCTCAGATTTTTCAACTGATGTTTTCATCACACAGCGCATTCCAGTGAATTTCCAACTTTAATATTTTTGCATTAATAAATCAAATACATTGCACAATATTAATTTCTAAAGATTATTCAATATGGCAATGATTTTCCTCTTATCCAATGTAACGATTCACGATTTTTCCCAAAATACTGAGGAAATTTTTCAATTCCAATAATAATTTGTAATAAATTTAGAATAATTAATCTCTTTTTAATGGTCTCCTTTTATAAAATATAATTAAAAGATTAACGTTTTTCAATACTTACCGATAGTAAATCAAACATTTCAGCCATGTAATAAAAACAGACATAAAAATAAAAACATACAGAAGCAGTTCCACTCAATTCTAGTAAAAATTGAAGAAGATAAAATTAATTTGTATGAATGACTTACTTATTCTTTTTCTAGCTTCAATGTAAGCAGCATTGACAGCGTCGTAAGTGATGCAGGTATGTTGACCATCGTATGTGCTGAAACAATAAAAAAGATAAAAATTAAGTGATTTGCCTCTTGGAATACTTTTCTCTAAAAATTACTGTTTCGGAATTTGTTAAGAAACTGTCAATTCTCGGTAATTCTATTGAAATAATAAGACATTATATTATTAATGTATACTTTCTTGAACATTTTATATCCCATTAAGACCATTGTCATCATCATTTTGATATAAATTGAAAAACAAAGTTACTTTCGTCATTAAAATGCATTTGGTTGTTTTATATTTAAAATAAATCTGTGAAAAGTATGTTCAAAAACGATGAAATTGTTTTTAAATTAATAACAATCCAATTGACAGCACATTCTGTTTATTTAAGTTTCTCGTTAAGTTATTTTAAGTTATTTCTTAAAGAAAATTCACGTGGTAAGTATTATAAAGTTCGATTTGTGATATATTACAAGCAATAGTTTTGAGTACCTTTTATTAGGTAGAGATTAGTGGTCATAAATTCATTATAAGAAATTATTTACTACACAAAGAATTTTCCTAAGATATTATTTCGATTTCCCTTTGCAACGCAGTTTCACAACCGTATCATTGTTACAATACATTTCTGTTACAAAGACACTTGATTACATCTAAGTATCAGATGTGACCTTGAGTGGCGTGCACTAGAGTGTTCATAGTTTTTATTTACAGTTCAATCCTTTTAATATCGATTTGTTTAAGCCCATGAAATTATCATTCACATACACCAAGTTATAATAGCCGACCGGTCCGGCAGCTTATTGAACAATCTTGAGAAATTATTCCTACTACAGCACTATGATGTAATTCATTAATTTATTCTATCATTTAGTTTACTTGTAGAAGACGCTCATAAGCAACACTATATTTTTACTTGACCGATATAATCTTTACTTTAATTGCGATCAAACGGTTGCTAAAATAAATACCAATGCCTAGGATGCTCAATTATTTTCACGAGTTATAGATATGGCCCAAAATTATTTTAAACGTCTATGCCGAAATAGAGTTCAATTTGGTTGTCTTCGTTTGACTATAATTACGTATTAGGTCAGCCAAGATATTATTTATAATTATATTTTATTTCTTAATAATTATATCCAAAAACACACTTCCATATTAAAAAATCAGCTTTAACAGCATGTCTGATTATTTTTTTGTCGATTTCTATCAACATTTACACCCACTTATAAATGAAATAATATTGAGCATGCAAGATTATAATTATATTTCCGAAATTTGCAGTTTTCGACGTTCAAATAATTTCAAACACATGTGGAAATTAATAAAACGTTTATAAGATGTTTTAATATAATGTTAACTCAGCAAAGCCCAGATGATGTTTTCACGGAACCATTACAGAAGAAATTTAGAAATGTTTTATTTATATGATGTAGAAAATATCTGCGGCGGATTCTGGAGATACCGTGGCATGACTTCGTTGGAAATGAGACAAGAGAACGGACCATGCAGCCATTTATCACTGACAAAGTAAAGTTTCGACGCTGGACCTGGCTTGGCTACATATTGTGGATGCCTCAAGGAAGTCTTAACCTTACATTGTTCAAGCTGACTGGTTGTCGACGTCCCGGAAAGCCGTTAAATACTATCTATAGAATGTATTTGGCGGAGTTGCGGGATGCAAGTATGATCTGGGAAAACGCGAGAATACTGGCGGGCGACAGGGATACTTGGAGGCAGAACGTAGTGTCCATATGCTCTACTTAGGGAGCAGATATTCAAGAAGAAGAAAAAGATGAGGTTAGACATTACAACGTAGATATGTATAATATCAAATATAGGCCACTTAAAATCCAGAAAAAAACTACTCAATATTTTATATCTAGGTACTATGCAGATAGAAATGCAACACGCGAAAGACATGGACATATTTGTTGAGTGCCTAATAAGTTGAACGATTCGTTGACTGCCTGTTTTAGTGAAAACCAATCAGTCAAAATTCCCCATTAAGCCTTCTTGTTGTTAATCGTGAAGATTCATATCTTTTAAGCTCATACCGGATATATAGTATGTTCCAAAATGAGCAATTTTTTATTAACGGCTATTTTTCTACACTAAAAATTTCACCGTTGTTAAGTGAATTTTTAAAAATTCTAGTGGTATTTTGGCAGGGGGAGGAAGTGCAAATAAAATTATTAGTTGTCGTAAATTAAAGTTTCATTTTTATAAAGATATTTTATGTAGACGTAATCTAAAAAAGCTGAAAAACACCTTCAAAAAATAATATTTGTTGTTTATTTGTCCTATGAAATTATTTGTTTCATGAAATGTTAGCTTATTTCGAGACATCCTTTAGCTAAAAACAATATATTTTTAAAATGGATAAAGGTAAGTTTGTTATTTATGATGTCATGATGCTTTAAAAATTACCGTTAATTACACAGTTTATATATCGTGACACAGTTAAAGTTATGTTATGTATGACGACGCAATTACGATGACGAAACCAATGACTGATTTGATGACATTCAAAATGTTAAAAAAACGGAATCATATTTTGTAACACTTCTTCGCCACGCACCTCGTCACGAACATGTGATCTTTCTGTTGGTAATTACTTAATAAGCCGCACGCCATCGAAAATATTAAGTTGTATTCGTTGCTTGTCATGCACGCCTTTTAAAATGTCGTGCGAATCTCGATCTCAATGGACCCATACAAGATGAATGACATGGCTGAAGTGTATTGATAATATAAGAATACCATTATTATGTATGAAGCTGGACCATTTTTCACGCTTGTGAAAATATGTAATTGAATTCTTAATCAATTTTCATTTCATTACAATAATATTATGTAAGTGACAAGTTATAATATAAATAATCTATCACTTTATTATATACTGCATGGTCTATTGTGATATATTTGTATGATATAATTAATTTAATATAACATTCGAATATATTGTATAACATCAATCATATTTTCTGAATATATTATATTTCCACTGCAAAGCTCTTATCGAGGACATGCAGAAATGATAGCTCTACGATAAACACGCACAGCTTATTTTTTTATAAATTATTTTAAATATAGCCCGGCAGCGTTATTGGTAGCGTGCGCGACTAGCGGGTTCCATTCCCTATGCAGGAGCCATTCGTCGAGACTTAAAGTATTATATTTACATTTTGATATTTCATATCATCATTAAACGCATGATCTAGTAATATACTTTTATTTAAATACTTTAATGTATTTTAACAGGACAATTGCGCACATGAGAAATGCACACATATAAATACGCACACCAGACAATTGCGCATGATAAAATGCACACATGTATAATAAAACACTGATCACAGAAAATTTTTATAGAATTTTACAGTGACTTATGGAAATATGAAGTTGTCCATAAAAAAGTTGTTCATGATATAACGAATATCAAGGAAGCTTATGTTTTTGAGGCAGAATAATTTATGTTTACTGTAAGTATTTATGACAGCCAAAAATTATTGATACCGCCTGTTCAGATTGTTTTATTCAATTTCACACTATTTTTTTATATTTCAAAATAAAATTTATACATCTACCTATATTATCGTACATGTGTTCAGTTTAAAATACCATAATATTTCCTTGTTGTTAATTGTGTATGTGTGCAATTGTTTTGCGCGCAATTGTCATGTGTGCATTTTTATGGTTATTTATATTGGTGATTATGAAATTATAGTACAAATTTTAACTCTTTGAAGTGACAATGCAGCTTGTCAGTTCGTGTCTAAAATACACACACACGAGCATATACACCTTCCATCGACCTTGTATTACTTAATTTTGTACCACACACACCTTCAATGCGCGCCGCAAAGAAAGCCGTATTAACATTTATCAGCAATGACATTCCTACTGCATAGTTTAACCAAGTTACGGAACGGACATGCAAAGAGACACACTGTAATCAGTGATCCCCAACCTTTCAAAACGAGAGCTCATTTTGAAAATGTAATTATCCCACAACGTTATATAATTGACCTGGCTGAAACTCATATTCTATGATTACGCAAGGCATAAATTATACATTAAAATGGTTTATATTTTTTACGATATACATAGAAAATAAAAAAGTATCGCTATTTTACAAATGCCGGAGGACCATTCTGTATTCTAGAGAGATTACAAATTTAAAGATTAGACTGCATCTGTATCATATCAATAAATCTTTTTAACTTCCAAGAATATATGAATATAATTATAAGGCTACATCATAAGTATCGTTCACTTATTGTCATAATAAAGTAGCCATGGCAAGAATTAAGAGTTAAAACTGAAGTTATTAACACTGTTAAGAGTTAGTTAGATTGATACATTAGCCTTTAAATTTTGGAAATCAAAATATATATATATATCGACTGTGTAAATGAAAAAGGACGTAACCCACACAGAACAAATTTTACAGGAGGAACATAAAACGTTTATTTGATGATTTTGAGCTAAAGTCGAAACATTACATAGGAACAACCTTGAAATGCCTGAAGACTAAAACTGGTATTTTATTTACTCAATATAATATTAATTGAATGAGTAATTTAAGAAAAATCAATAACATTGATTAAGTGGAAGCCTTTTTCCCTGGTCGCAAATTTCACAGGCCATCCTTTTTTAAACTTAAAAGCTAAATTTAGACACTAATTTGGCATTTTTAGCATACATCCTTTTGATGAAACGTGTATTAAGTTGTGTACATTCAGATTATTGAATAAAAGCTATTTTGAAAAATTCAGTTATGTCATTTTTCGTTTTCGCAGTGGATATGCAAAAATTAATGAACATATATAAGATTACTATGTGACTTGAAAATTTGAAATGGAGAAGCATAACTTCATCATACTTCACGTATTGTTATTGGATGATCTATGTATCCAAACAACATTGACCGTAATAAATCTATTCGATATCGTACGCATCCAATCGATCACTTGTCGGCCTCTTAGCAAATAGTCACCGTTACTAATTCTAATCACATATATTAGGTGGTTATTTCACAAAATACCTCAATCACTCGTGTTACCGGTAGCGTATTGAAAACGTTTAAATTTATTGCCATGTCCCAATACATTTAGTTATTCATTGCCTAGTAGCTTTTTGCAGTGGTATTAATCCACATTCAATTATATATGTAACCACCTACCTACATACACTATTATGAAATCTTGTTAACTCTGTCAACGGTAATGTTGTATCTCGAGATATAGTGAATTAATTTATTTGTTGGTTGTATTTTTTAAATCAGTGGGTGTTGTTTGTGAATTTTTATTTCAATATTTTATCTGGTTTATTATCACACAATATAAAAAACCAACTTTGTTGCTTATTAAAAATAGCTATATCATATCGTCGTATTACTGGCAAAAGACGTTAAAGTAAAAAATTGAGTTTTGAAATAGTCGAGTTTTAATGTTTAAGTCTCTGTTTTAAATACATTTTACGACAAATCCTTAAGGTATAATGTATTATTTGATAGAAATTATCGTAAAATGTATTCAACAAAGAGACTAAAATATTAAAACTCGAATATTTTAAAACTCACTTTTTTACTTGAACGTCTTTTGCCAGTAATACGACGATATCAACTGTTACAAGGGAAAAAGGGGGGAACAGTCAATTTTTAAAATTAGCTTTTATTCAATAATCACAATTAATACACGTTATATCAAAAGGATGAAAGCTGAAAATGACAAATGTGTGTATAAATTTAACTTTTAGGTTTGAAAAAATGATCGCTAGTTAAATTTGCGAGCAGGAAAAAGAACCACTACTTCATCAATTTTATTGGTTTTTCGTTGATAACTTATTAAATTAATATTATAACTACATAACTGGATGCATAGAAATTGTAAAAAGAATGAAAAAAAAATCGTGAAAACTTTACGAAGAAAAATGGCGGCAAATTTAGAATGCCAGCTGATTTTGAGACACCATATATATTATGCTGCATATATAATATCTTGTCAAATATATCAATCGCTTAGTTTATGTGATTGTTTATCTCTCCTTAAACATATAATTCATGATTGTCTGGCTATATCATAAAGTATATTAAAGAGGCTTAAGATAGACAATTACGAAGTTTTTTTGTAGTATAATATCAAAAGAAGAAACATTTTATAGTACTTTATGATTACTCATCAAAATGACCAATCTCTGACATGCGGGGATTCGGCCACACTTATTTATTTATTTTACACATGTTGTAACATTAAAAATTATAAGTTCGATACATTAACAACATGATATAAATATGATTATAACAAAAATATTAAAAACAGAAAACACACAAAGGTGATATTGTAAAAATATAAGAAAGAATAAAGAGAGAATATAAAAAGGAGAGTGTGTCTACCTAATAAATTAGACAGACCCTATTCTAAAAATGTACATTTATAATAGCATCCATTTAAAATAACTTGGTGGAAGATATCAATATCCGAGATAATCTGGCTAAAAATCACCATTACTTTACGCAATCGCATGACTACTGGTAGAAAAGTTCTGAAAGGAATGAAAAACAGCTGATGTTTATTTGTTTGTTCTAAGCCCATTATGTTGGCTATGGTTAAATCAAGATAACTATATAATTATAGACGAGATAAATGCAACCATTAAAGCGCTCTAATGACACATTTAACATGTCAACAAATCGTTAAAAAGGAAAGACTTAAGGAAACGGATAACGAATATAACGAGAAAATTTAGTCAAATGTCTTTGGTATATTCGAATCCAACTTTATTTTACTGATAATAATAATTTAATATGTTTAACATAACCTCAGAAAAATGTACTGTCAGCCAATCATTCAAAGTATTAGACATCCAGTCATACAACTTTGAATTCTTAAAAAAACCTTACGTAATTCTGAGATTTGAACTTGCAACTTCCGGCTTCAAATCACGCACGGCTATTAATCAACGGAGGCAACTAATGTAATAATACAGGCAATAAGATAATAGTGAAAAAGGTTGAATATATTTTGTACATAATAAATTAAAAATGTGAAAATTTCGAATAGTTATGAATTAAATTTAAAAGTTAAGTCGACAATATTAATTTAAATTAATATGAAAAAGCTTAATTAACAATTTTGTTGTTTGTTTATTTAGTTAATAAGTAAAAAAAAGGCAAGCTTTACAGTAGTGAAGAAAGTTTTTAATTAAAATTACTGTTAATTATTTTTTTATTGCAACACTGTGTCGTGTAAATGATAAATCCATCAATAGAGGAAGTCACATTACATATCGTGTGTTGGTAAATTGTGAGAAATTCTCTCGTGAGAATCGCTCACTCATTCTGAGAGGGAAAGACTTTAAGGCACTTCCGTTACCTCAGGCTTGTCAGCATGATTGACGAATGAATATTTAATATTAAACTCAGTACTATCTACATAAGAAAATACTGCAGTATTTATATGGTACTCTTGTTTCAGGCAATGTTGTTGGAATTAATTCAAATCAGTTTTAATTTGTTGATGTAATGCAATTATTGTTACAATGATAATTTTTCACATTGGATAAGGATAGTCTAACGCTATATACGTTAAATGATATTATAGTAACACCTCGGAAAAACTTTAACGGAAATAAAACCACAATATTTATTGTATCCCGGCTTAACATACTACGTTAAAATTAATCATATTTAAAAATCAAGGCTTTGATTATATTAATTATTGTAATCGATGAACTGTGCATTCATCATCTTGCTCGCGCTTTAATGAGGAGTAATAACCCGCTCTTATTTGCACCTTGTACATACAAGTTTTGTACCGCAGTCAGTCACTACAAGACAAATGAACGTGTTAAGTAGTACAATATTGCCATATACTAAATGAATATATTTTTTTATACTTTTAATTATGTCTTACCTAAGGTACATCTTAATAGGGTAGAACTCTAAATCAGTGGTTCTCAGACGTTTTTCGCCGTCCTTAAAGCGGTTTGAATCCTCAATAAGATGAAAAAACAGTGCGAAAACTTTTTTTGATTATTACCGCGGTATCCTTGGCATACGACAGCCAGCTTAAGTACCGCTACTCTAGATGCTCCATTTTTAGAGCAGGCATAATAATAAAAAACACACACACACGTGATACATAAATGAAAACTAAATCAGATATTTTATTATCTAGTTACGCATATGCGGCTAAACAGATAATTCACAATTATTGTTTTTGTAGTGGTAACACAAAAAACATTAAAAAAATATCTACAAGCCTAATAATTACTGCAAATAAAAAAAATGAGCCATTGTAACCAATTCGTTTATTAATTAATGCTAATCTTTGTATTTGGAAAATAAGATAGGGCTCAGCCGTTTGTCGATGTATATTAAATTTTATACGCACATCATTTCTATATACGAGTATATTTTAAGTTAAAAATCAATTTGGGACACCATTTGTCGATTGAATTTATTTTAAATTGAAAATTTTAAGGTTAATAACAGGTTTTAAAATGAAAATTTTATTTTTAATACGGTGATTGTTAAATAATATGGATTCGTTAAGCTCATAATGAGCTTTCAAGAAAGTTTTTTCGATGTTGTACTGTCACAAATTCGCACTTCCGTTTCGAATTTTGAATGATAAAATAAATTGAATTTAAGCTGCGCGATAATTAAATTTACAGCGCGGAAACATTTCAAAATACTTAACAGATAAAAAAATAATAAATCCTACATGAATATTTTGACATGTTTTAAACGGAAACCGTTTTTAATTAATCACCAACAGGATGTGTTAATACCTATAGTTTTGAATATAAATCATTCATTTATCAAGGAGCTTGTCTTGCCAATTGTATCGATTGCCAAACAATTCCCATAATGGTTACTTTCTATCCTAGTCATGTATTTAAAGAAAGTGTTTATTTTTTGGTATTATAATTCTTGCCTCGTTTTGTTTTGATTACATGACAGTTACAGATCGTGGTGTTTGTGGAATATTTATTTTTTGTGACCTCTAGACTTGGTGTATTATGTCGTCACCGTCTATTTTTATAATAGACATTATTATTAACACATGACATTTTTATGTCCTAGATTTTTACAAGCAGCGAATATAATAAATTATTTTGTTATCCGCTTTAATATCGACTTGAGATGAGGTGATAATTTATTAGTATATAATGTAGTGATTGTTAGGTTAAGTTAGGTCAGGGTAGATAAATAATCTGGGGTATCATTTACGTATTCTTGGACAATGGAAGATATACACATTTGCAATGCTCACTCCATGTAAATTTTCGTATGTAATGTAACTTCATAATCAGGAACTGCCTTTTATTGTATTTTTCTAAATACGCACTTCAATTTATAGGCCAGTTGCTGGGGATCAAAAAAGTACGAAAACGAATATTAATTCAGGTTAAAGGTTTTATATTTCTAATCGGTTCAAATATGGTCTAGTATGATTATCTTAAATTTCCCCCCTCCGCCGAGGTGAGCTTAATTAGCTAGGTAGATAAAATTGGGCATTTTTCAGTTTTTACAAATATTTCAAAAACGACGCATCAAATCAAAAACTTTGTACAGTAGTAAGTTATAGAACGTAAAATTATGTATAAAATAAATACCAACGTGATGTATTTTAGTGCAGCAGTATAACTACCAGCTCACTTCAAACTTATCAAAATTCTTCAACTTCCTACGTTCGACGAAGAAAACAAACCGATTAAAAACATAAAACCTTCACCCTAAATTAATATTGGTTTTCGTACTTTTTTGATCCCCAGTAACTGGCCTATTAATGAAAAGGCCATGCAAAATACATATTCACTCGAATGGTCTTTTAATAAATGAATGTAGTGAGGAGTAGTGTTGGAAGAACAAATTTATATCGGTTGTACTGTGCAGAAATCGAAACTGAATCATTTTTTTGAATACTGAAATGTTGAAAGGTGTGTGTGTTTATACTATTTGAGTGTATGCGTTGGCACAGCGAACGTAGAACGATTTCAAAGAAACCCGGAGAGAATCTCTGAAACAATTTATTTAGACATTATTGACTGGATTAGATTAGCATTTGCGTTAAATGTATACATTAATAAAAGACAATATTAAAGAGAAAAATATATTTTGTAAGCAATGATTATTATTAAAATTAAAACACCGATGTACAGTGTGAAAAAGTTCAGTTCCGGCTTCGATCGGCGAATTATAGATTTAAATCGTGCTGGGTAAATACAATTCGTATACTGTTTTTACGTCTGTTGAAAGAAGCAGAGATTCAAAGTATTGCTACTTCATACTGAGTGAATTGCTAGTTCATTAATATATTTATAACTATCAAATATATATGAACAATTTTCAATTAGTCATATAAATAATTTCCATCCGATACTGTGCATTTATTTTTTAATTTGTATTAATATAAAATAGATTTTGTTTTAGTGTAGCTTTAACATGTATCCCTCTCTCTATCATATCCCACAGATGGTCATTGACGAAGGACGTTATTACTTTCCTGCCATTTGCGGTGAAGTAGCCTTGCTACAAATTCAATCACACTATATTTTAAAAAATAGACAGCTCTCAATATCCACACCATTCTACATGAATTAATCCGTCTACCTATAAACCTTTTTAACTGCTGAGTGGGCATACACGTTCCTAAATAATTTATTTACCATTAGCTAGATAGTTTATATTACCACGTTAAATTCGAATGTGATACGCAGAGATATCAACAATGTAAATACTTGATAAGAAATTTACTCCTTTAATCCTTAAATAACTTCGCAAACAGAGAGGAAAGTGAGAAATAGTTATGTCGTGATGATTAATAACGAATAATATTAACCTCGAGGTGGCTGATTGCTAAAAGAGCGCGCTTCGTTGTCAGAGGTCGTAGATTTAATTCCAGCATAGGAATATTAAAAACAATCAAAAAGGCTGTATACTCAATGGGTAGAGTGAAGCTGGTAAATTTACGCACCTCGATACCAAAATTCCTAGACTCAAATCTCACAAATGCATCCAAATTAAATGATTGAACAGATAGTCGACTCGTTCAACGATCAGCTAATAACCAATTGTCGTGAAAAAGCGTTCTCTAAAGATAAGTAAGTATACATAATGTGAAGATCTGTATCCTTGGTATTCAGAAGGGAATTATTATAAATATCGTAATAAAAAAGAATTTTTTTGTTTTGTTTTGAACATTTTGTTTGTGTACGATGTTATTGGAAAATTTATAAGTCAAAATACTGAATTGAAGCAATGTTATTGTAATTGCGCGAGACTTTCAAACGGGTTAGTATAGAAAATCTTGTTTAATCCAATGATTTATATCATGAATAGCTGCCAATCTTCAAACGTCTTATATGATAAGCACGCATATAAAATAGTTGATTGAAAAACACTATACGGAAGAGTCTAAGCAATTTGATATAAAGAAAACGAGTATATATGTCGCTTTCAAAAAGAAAATAAATAAACTATTTTATTTTATTCAAGAGAAAAATAACATTGATGATTTGAAAATTTATTTTGATGAAGGAGTTTGTTTTTTTTTTTTGCTTAGTAGTACTCTCATTTTAAACTCGTTAACTTGGTATCAGATATTGTAAGCTCTAATCTCATAGATTAACAAACAAGATAAACTGTATAATTAATTATCTAATAAAATATAATAACTGCTTTGTAGGTTTAAAATAACATTTTTTATTGTATATATTATAGGTTAATTAATTTCGTCGACAGCTATTTCAGTTGTGAAACTATAAAAAAACACATTAATTATATATAGCAGTGTATTCAAATTAAATTATGAAGATTTTTTATCTATCATGTCCTTCGAAATTCGCATAAAGACACAACACTATAAAGGCGACCTCTTCAAAAATGAAGTATGTATCTTTATTCTGTAAGATTTTTTTGACAGATTATTTTTACAAGGATCGGTTGTCAGTCAATTGCCAAACTCATTAAGCATTTAGTACTACGTATTTTTATTATTAAAAGTTATACAGTGGTGAAATTTGCACTGTATTAACTTATATATTTTATAAGAGATTAATAGTTGCAGAAAATATGTTTTTATTTTTTTGTCCGTTTAGCATACGATAAAAGAATAATTATTTAGCCTATTGAAAATTTTTGAAAACTCTTGAAATAGAGACTATTACTATAAATAGGGACGAGATTTGAACATGCGAACTCTAAAGCCAAAGCGCGTGCATTTATGATTTTGCCATTTAAGTGATTGCTGTATTAATTAAACACTTTTTTCTTTCTCAAATAGTTGAGTATATGTATCTCTGCAAGATGAAGACATGTATTGACAGATTATTTCTCACGGGAATTGGTTAGCAATTAGTATGACAATAGTTGGATATCTGTTCATTTATATAAATATTAGAGGTTACATAAAAACGTAAATAAATCTCGTGGTAATACACATAAGGTATGCATTTATATACGAGTCGCTGACCCAAGTAGAAGATACGGTTACAGGCGTATTCATTAGGTCTTTTATCGCCATTCTAGTCATAAGAGACAAGACTTTGCACTAATAAAGTGATAGCGGAAGTAAAATGAAGTGAAGAGAAGAAAAGAATGCAGCTGAGTTGTTGTTGTGAAGGAGCGAAGAGCAATGCGACCGCACTTCATCCATTACCATACCTTTTTAATACCTTATACTGAGAGACAAGTTTAATAACTATACAGTGGCGTCACTTATTATTGTGAACAGTGGAAAAAATATATTTTTTAACTGTATGTATA